>CANNZV010000809.1:23-23398 GCA_947561585.1 Caprella mutica | reverse complement strand
ATAATTTTGCAAAAAGAGACGATAGCACTGTTGAGTGTTGACTGCATTAACAGATGGAAGAGGAAAATGAGAAGGTGATGGTGAATGAAAACTGTGAGCCAATTTTAACTAAAAATTGAAAACTTTGCAAGTGAAAAGTACAACCATGGCGCTATAGAATAAGTGAGAAATATCGAGTGAAAATTACTGACAGCTAATAGATTGAGCCTTTATAACATGTAAAAAAGTTACACAGGAATTAATTTATATTTAATTAATTTAAGCCCTTTCTAAATCATGTGCGATTTGATATTTTAATAAAATGATTGACGTATGTTTAGCTTCTTTCATTCCATACCAGTACAAAGGGGCAATTGTGAAAATACCTAGATTTAAATAATGTGTCCTGAAATTTAAGTTTTTATATTCGTAGATTTTTAAAACAAAGTTATTTGTTCACGGTACACTTTTTGGTGTGTAGCTATGTGACAATTGAGCTATGCACTCAAGTAATTAGTGTTACACGGCCACTCGTAGTCTAAGTTATTTAGTTTCATTTATTCCCTCATTTTGAATTACTTATTCCATTGATATTCCTTCATCGTGGCCTCTTCTTATGGATGTTTTATTCCATTGTTATTCCTTCAATATTCCTTCTTCCTTTGGATGACCTATTCCATGGGTAATCTCTAAATATTCCCTCTTCCCTTGGATGACTTACTCCATAGGTATTCCTCCATTATTCCCTCTTACTTTGGATGCCTCATTCCATAGGTATTCCTTCAATATTCCCTCTTCCTTTAGTTGTCTTATTCCATAGGTATTCCTTCACTATTCCCTCTTACTTTGGATGTCTCATTCTATAGGTATTCCTTCAATATTCCCTCTTCCTTTAGTTGTCTTATACCATAGGTATTCCTTCATTATTCCCTCTTACTTTGGATGCCTCATTCCATAGGTATTCCTTCAATATTCCCTCTTCCTTTAGTTGTCTTATTCCATAGGTTGTCCTTCAATATTCCCTCTTACTTTGGATGTCTCATTCTATAGTTATTCCTTCAATATTCCCTCTTCCTTTAGTTGTTTTATTCCATAGGTATTCTTTCAATATTCCTTCTTACTTTGGATGTCTTATTCCATTGGCATTCCTTCATTATTCCATTGAACTTCGTTTCCTTGATTCCCTAGATTTTCCCTTATGATTTATGGGACTATTCCATAAAAGTGTCAAAAAACTGCATTCCCTGAACATCAAAAAATGATCATCATGGAATATTCCTTGGGAATATTCCGAGAAGGTTTTGGGAATATCCATTTTTTGCGCGGGATGCAAGGGTTTCCATTACCAAGAGTAGATGATATGCTAGGATCTTTAGGTGGGTCCAAGGTATTCTCTAGTTTAGATCTAAGGAGTGCTTTTCATCAAGTGAAAATAACAGAAGACTCAAAAAGACTCACAGCATTCGCTGTAAATGGTAAGAAGTATCATTTCTCCAAGTTACCGTTTGGGTATGTCAATAGCCCAAAGGTGTTTCAAGCAATCATGACGAAAGCTTTAAATAAAGTATTAGGGAAATTATGTTTCGTATTTATTGATGATATCCTAATCTTTAGTCGATCATGTGAACAACATTTAGATGATATTAGCCAAGTGCTGATGAGTTTACGTGATGCTCATTTGAGACTAAAATTAGAGAAGTGTGAATTCTTTAAACATGAAATAAATTTTCTTGGTCACAGAGTCACGACTGAGGGCATACGGTGCATCCAAAACGAGAAACTTAGAGAGGCATCTAGACCGACAGATGTAAAGAAACTTCAGTGTTTCTTAGGACTTGCGAATTATTTTCGTAAGTTCGTCCCTAAATTTAGCCAGAAGGCCGAACCATTATACAGACTATTAAGGAAGGACACTAAATTTGACTGGACTGACGAATGTGGTGAGGCTAGCTTCACTAGTCTCAAAAATATTTTGACATCAGATAAGGTTTTAGCTCATCCAAATTATTCCAGACCATTTTATTTATTTACTGATAGTTCAAGTATCGGGGTCGGCGCAGCTTTGCTACAGCCAGATTCGACCAGGGGCAAAACATTAAGACCCATAGCCTATTTCAGTAAATAATTAAATTCAACCCAGAAAAGGTATTCAGTTACGAAACAAGAGTTTCTTGCGATCCATCTAGCGTTAAAGGAATTTCAATATCTATGTCTAGGGTACCCTATTACCATACTCACCGATCACAAACCGCTATGCGCGTTTTTTGGTAATAAACTCCCATTAGATGCAGCAATGGCTCGGTGGGCGATCGAAGCCAGCACCTATGATTGCACGGTAAAGTATTTTGAGGGTAAGCGAAACGTAGTAGCAGACACCCTAAGTAGATTACCTCCTTTAACGGAAGAAACAATAGATGAATGCGAACTTTTAACACCATCTAATGAAAGTTTCAGCTCAATTGAAAATTTTATAGCTATCACAAGATCGAGGGCTAAACTGAGTGTACCACAAATTATAGACAACAATGACATTGAATCAGAGAAACAGACTCAGAAAATGAACAAGAATCAGATCCATCAAAGTTGTATAAAATCAACAGAGAAAAACCATTTTTAAATTACATACCTAAACACGAAGAAATAACATGGACTCTAAACAGACTAAAAACAGCACAGTCAAAAGACTTTGCTTGTAAGAAAATTAAGGACAGTTTAAATAGGAAACAGTTATGTACAACTAAAAACATAGCTGAGTTTTTCATATTAGACGGAATATTATATAGACATAGAAAAATAGATACTAGGGCAGCTAGTATTATTAATTATGTTATACCAACTAAATGATCAATTTAATAATCAATTCAATACATTTTAACACACATTGTGGTTTAGCTCATACGCTATTTAAATTTCGACTAAAATACTATCATTTTCAATGAAGATCGGTCATAGAATCTTTTATTAAAAGATGTGACGTTTGCAAAATACTTAAAGGAAGTCTAGATACTCCTATTAAATTATTGACTGCCCCAGTAGCTAATACACCATTTGAAACAGTTTCATTTGACTTTATAGGACCTTTCATTACAACAGACTTAAACAACAAGTACATTTTATCAATAACATGTATGTTGACACGATATAACGAATTACACGCTGTAGCTGACAAATCAATTAACACAGTAATTGATTGTCTAAGTAAAACATTTAGTCGATGTGGATATCCCAAAATTCTAATGTCAGATTGTGCGAAAGAATTTAAGTCTAACGCAATTAAAACTTTCAGTGAAATACATCAGATATATAAATGCGAAGTATTACCATACTCAGCATATTCCAATGGAATTTGTGAACGCAATAACCAAAGAATTAACAAGCTATTAAGATTCTATGTAGCAACAGTAAATCACGATAATTGGGACATGTTTCTCGATATTGTCCAAAATACAGTCAACAATCAAATCGTAGTATCCCTTAAAGATACTCCATCATACGCCATGTATGGTCGAGATACTTCCCCAAATATACAAGCAGAAACTTTGGATAACATTCATAACCTAGATATATCAGAATCAATAGTCAAAGTTAAGGCCAGACAAGCTATATATATTCAAGATCAGATTAGAGCAAACATTATTAGCCAAACAAACAAACGCATAATTTACCACAATAGGACACGAAAAGACAAACTCATACAGAGAGGTGACCGAGTATTAATTAGAAACCATCAAAAAACTCATAAACTACAATTGAATTGGATAGGACCAGGTAAGGTATTACAGGTCAACAAAAATAAAGCAGTAATAAAAATTGGACATCAAACGGTAACAAGTAACATAAACTACTTGACTAAGTTAGAAAATTTCATAACCAATTAATTAAGTAATTTCATTATTATCATTAAACAGGAAATCAAATTGTGATCAATTTGAATATAAACATCATGTAGGTAGCCCAAAATAGTAATACATAACACGTAGTAACATGAAGTAACTCGAAGTAACATGTAACAAATAGTACAGTAACACTTGACATATAACTCAGTTACAAACGAAGCCTGAGAGAAATGTTTACATTTTGTTTGCTTACTCTAATCAAACAAACACACATTATGCAGTACAAAGTTAAAATGATACAATTCTTACTTGATACAGAATAAGAGAATCATTGTATCAATACAATGATAATTTTAAAGTGTAAAATAATTGTATGTATTTAATTTAAGTTGGTGGGATGAAATTTGAATTTTATTAACATAATATTTCATATAATAATTTTAAGATGAATAATTTTTAATGCATGTTAATTTAAAATTTTGTATTTATATGTTTAGTGTAACGAAGAAGATGAATTATATGTTAAATTGTTTAAAATCAAAATGAAAATTAAAAATAAATTTGAAATCACGTTGAAAGACTGAAGGAATTTAAAATCAAATATAATTAATTCACACTGAGACTGATAACTGATAAATTATTTAAATAACACCAGGGGCCATGTATTAACAATGTCGTTTCAATTTCAGCTCAAAACGTCACACGGAGCCAGCCACTAACAGCCATTCCCAGCCAATCATAGCCATTCAAAGCCAGTGCCTGCGGGACGAACGTTCGCTGAGAGGAAACGTTTGTCGTACCTACTTGCAGCTCACTGCCACATACTTCAAGGTCGTGTGAGAACTGTACGCAGCTGTTACGATGGGTCAAACACAGAGTAACTTTGATCTTAATTCAGTGGTGGAGCTTATACAAAAGTCTACGACGATGAACAAAGCTCACCTGGAGGCTGCAATAAAAAATATGGGTACAACGCAATATGACCTCATACCCGATCTGTTCAGTGATGTGTTGGTATTGGTTTTGACCTTACTAATGGTCGGAATTTTGGTATGCGGCTACACTCATGCTAAAAAGTTAAAATCCGATGAAGACATGAAGTTGTATGAGATACGGAGCTTAAAGTCCAAGATGGCGACCGAGGCTTTCAATCTGATTAAAAATAGGGAACACCCTTTAGAACTGGGAAATTAACCAAAACGGTTAATTATTTTAATGACCATGCAATTAACATCCAGGCGACTAATTTCATTATACTGCCTCATAAAATTCAAAAACCTAATAGTAATAATATTAAAAGGTCATGCAGTATTTAGGAATAATTTAAAAAATTTAAATTAAATTAGAACATTACTTTAAGCTTTTAATTTTAAGTCTGGGTAATTTTAAGTGAAATTAAAATATAATCATTTTCAATTGAATTTAATTTTAAGTTTAATTTTTTTTCTCGATGGTAATTTTAATGTTTAGTTTTAAGGATTAAAACTGTCTCAAAATTTGATAATAAAATTGATCAAAATTCATAAAAAAGTATATAAATTAATTAAAGAGTCACCGGTTATGATATCATAACCAATGATAAATTATAACGAATAATTCTTTTCATCAATAAATTAGGAATTTCATTGAAATAAAACATAAATAAGTTAAACAAAAATATATTTTTACAAAAATTTTTTTTGAATCATAACAATTTTTTTTAAACGTAAATAAAATAACATCTTGAACAGCTGAGAACTATGTGTAATATGTTGGAGTGATCGAAGTCTCTGACAATATTTAGAATTAATATTCTAAATATTAGGAGGGGCGCGGTGAGATCTCAAATGTATTAGGCAAGTTTTGAAAAAAATATTTATTTTGAACTGAGACATAGTAGGTGGGAATAACTTGGAATATTTAGTAATAAATAAAAAATATTGTTAAAGTAAAAGTTAAGATTGTATAGGTAAGATAGAATTTTATAAAAATTATTGATGCACTGTAAGTTCTGAAATATTTTTAGAATGTTAGAAACAATTGAATTAAACTTATATTTTTAATCAATTTGCTAGTAATAGCCGGTTTGAGAAATTTCAAGAGATCCAATACACAGATTCAAGAATTCTTCCAAAAATACACATTTGATCCATGTTTTCATTAAAATAGTATCCATACATTTGTAATTGAAAATTTCGTATAACCTTTATTTATCAACCACCATTCTGTGGATAAAAGCATATTCTTTTCGGAAAAAGAATATGCTTTATTTTATGAGCATAAAAATAAATGCTCTAACGATAAATATGCTCAAGAATATTCTTTTATGCTTAAAGCATATTGTCCCAGCCCTAATATTAACTAATCATCCCACCAAGTTTCATGCAATATGGTTCAATACTTTTTGAGTTATTCAGTTATAAATGACCTTGACCTTTGACTGGATCGCTACCAAAATTCTAACACATGGTTCTTGAACATTGACCAATTGTGCCATCAAATTTCGGACTATTTGGTAGAATACTTTTTGAGTTATTGAGTTACAAACGGCATTGACCTTGATCTTTGATCCGATCTCTCCCAAAATCTAACAAAATGGTTTCTGCATATTGACCAATTGTCCCACCAAGTTTCATGCAATATGGTTCAATTCTTTTTGAGTTATAAATGACCATGACCTTGACTTTTGACCTGGTCACTCCCAAAATTGAGGTAAAATTAAACAAATATTAAGTAAATGTTGTGGGAAATCAATATTGCAACTCGGTTTTTGTACAAAAATTAATATATATCATGGTAGTAGTAATTTATGCTTAAATTTAAATCACTAACAAAAAATACACATTATTTAAATCTCAAATAATACAGAAAACACAGCATATATTCAATATAACTGATTTATTGACAACCTAAACTTTACAGTAAATGTTTGCCTTCCTGATTTACATTTTCATATATAATACTCCATTATAGCCCTGTAAAAATTACACTTCAGAACGAAATTCTGGGCCAATGCTGTCTTGCCGGTGTATTAGGCAGAGTTAAGATCCAGGCGCATTTGAGATATTGGCACATGAAAGGCGGAGAGTTGGTTGTGGGCGTGGCGTTATTGCTGCTGTTCAAGTGTGCCACTGAGTAGCTCTGTGTTCCTGTTGATCATTGATCATGTATTCGAGGCAGAATTGATTGTGGTGGCAGAGAACTCCTATATAGTGAGCTTCAACTGGTTCACTATAGAGTTTACTCTACTATAGAGAGATGAATGAAGAACTTTCCACTCCATGGCAGACTATAGAAAATATTCTATTTCTTTTGTGAAATAAATTAACACTTTACTTGCCACACTAATAAAACAATTTTTTAACTCCAACTTTTATTCTAACCTTTCATTTTTCTCTTAACTATATCATTTCTCTACTAAGGTACAAAACAGTATTTGTAGGTTCAAAATCTTTGAACATGATATTACAAGCAATAGAAATATAGAACCAAATTAGAGATGGTTTGCAATTTTATAATGTGTAAATCAATTATAGCACGAATTTTATCATACACACATAATTAAGAGCTACTAATACGCTATCACTACCGTGGCACACTCGATACTGCAGCAATAACGCCACGCCCACAACCAACTCTCCGCCTCTCATGTGCCAATATCTCAAATGCGCCTGGATCTCAACTCTGCCTAATATACCGGTCTCGAGGTATTGGGCCAGCACAGGCTCGACGTTGGCCCACCTCACGGATGTCCACCGGCCCAGAACAGTATAAACGACTTATTGGTACCGGCAATACTTAACGGTGCCGATGCCATGCATGTCTATATACGGCAAGTACTATTTTCATATAACAGGTGTATTAATTAGATTACGAACACACGAAGACAACAGTTACTTCTAACAATGTATTAACAGTCCTAGAAATAAATTTTACAGATCGAAGTCAGGGAAAAAATATATAACAATTGCCAATTCAAACTCGAATATATAATTTTACATACGCCATTTTAACCAAATAATAATATTTCTATTTGAAATTAAATAGAAAGTATAAATTTTAATGTGAATAATTATTTCAGACGGAAAAATAACTTTTTATTCTAAATATATGAATTAACTAGCGTCCAAGCTCATTTTAATAAATGAAATGAACAAAGTGTTAAATTAATAATTGAAGGGATATTCGGTCTTTTTAAATTAAATTGCCAAGAACGGTATTATTTCAAAGATACACTTAATTGAGGATATTAAATTGGCTATTTGGTGTGATTAGAGTTAGGAGAGATTGTTTGCACTTATTTTCTCTGATTGTCTTTCGATAACTGCACAATGGAACCGGTAGACCAAAATAATAAATATACTGGTACATCAAAAAACCACTGGATTAGTTAACCAATGTATCCCTTCGTTGGGCCAGTGCTGTTTGGCAACCGTTGGCCCAATGTTATTTTCATTGCATTGGCCCAGTGTTGTAATAGCATTCGCGTACCAATGCCCGATCATGACTTTACTTTGCCAACGTTTGACGTTGGCCCGATAGTGCAATGTTATCAGGGAGGATAATACACAATTATATAGGTGGTATCCTATAATTGGGTGTCATCCTTTAATAATTATTGGGTATCACCCTATAATATGGGTATTGTCCTATAATTTTGTATTATCCTATAATAGAGAATTATTCTATAATAGAGAATTATCTTTTTATATGGTAGAGTCTGGTGGAGAAAATCGCAAAAACCCACCATTGCATTGAAGTTGTTATTTTCTTAAAAAACTTCTATATTGTAATTGTTGGCCATACTTGGATTTTTCATTTTCACTTCTTCAATATGACTTTCACTTGTGCCAATTCATTTTTAAATTCTGCCAATTCATTATTCACTTCTGCCTACTAGAACTATCGTTTTCTATGATTTAAACAAAGAAAATTACTTCATAACTCAGGAGCATTCCATAATTCAGGTTTTCATTACTCGAGTGCTTCATAAAAAAAACTTCATAACTCAGGAGTTTTACTGTACTATTCAAATACTTTCAAAATACCAAAGTTACCCTGTTAAAAAACTAACTTGAAAACGACTGAACATAAGCAACTAATTATGTTTCAATCCCTCCTAACAATTCATTGTCGTTGTATTCAATATTCCTTGCTGAATCCATCAAATAATGTAATACTAATATAAAATTCATATTTAGAATGAAGTTAATACTAAATTTTTCATATTTGTAATTTGCCTAATATATATCATATTGTAACTGACGTCAAATTCACCACCTATTTATTTTTGTTTGTTTTCAACATGAAATGTCATATTTTGAAAACACCGAGGTTACCCTGATAAAATACTAGCCTTAAAATGACTGAACATTAGCAACTAATTATGATATTATCACTCTTAACAATTCCTTCTCATTGTACTCAATATTCCTTGCTCAATCCAATAAATAATGTAATAGTAATATAGAATTAATATTTAGAATAGGTTTAGTAATGAACATTTCATATATAGCTGATGTATATCCTAAAGTATGCTATTATAAATTTATAATAGCTCTTATAATATAGCTAACATCCGTGCGCATTCTGACCGCGCAGTTTATAAAGCTGTTGCCATCGTGAGAATGATAAACTAATTAAATGATTGTTTATAGAATGAATGTGTATACACTATACAGGTTATATTTTACATATATCAATATTGTTATATTTATAACATGTGAATGTAGATTTTTAACTCCTATTTGATCAGATGCTTGTTCTAACAACTGTTAGAACAAAACACGCATATACGCACAAGGTCATTGTAACGAACTTCAATCATTAATAATTTCTTTCATACCTAACCAAGTGACTTTATTTCATAATCATATTCTTTAAAAATGCATTCTCTAATCTTTTGGCTAATTACCGATACTGAAAGATTAATAAAACTTTATGTCTATAAATTTATTTAATAATATGTTGTGAATCTGGCATCAATCTCTAACAGGCGAGGTACGAGGAACCAAGACTATAATTCATACAATGTTTATCTACTGCATTACAACTACTAATTATATGTACTTAGAGTTAATTATTTCAATTAGGTCTCCTAAACTTAATTTACTCTTTAGAGTTAAATTCAATAAATGAAATTATATATTTTATTTGTATCTGGAACTTTTGTTCAGAAAATGTTTGGGTTTGTTCGTGCATCAGTTAGAACTTATTATAACTCATTGTACTGGACAAAATTATCTAACTTATGTTAGAATTACTTATATGTGTTTATATATTTTATTATATAATATATTTAGATACTTTTGCTACTTGTTATGCATAAATTATGTAGAAAAGATTTGATGTTTTATGATAATGGATTAACTTACTAAATAGACCAGTTACCCATAAAATATGTTTTTGAATGTTTTATATAATGTATGTCATTTTTAATATTTATTATTTATTCTAGTGTAACACCATAAATGGTTATTGCAATAAAATATGTCTTGGAAAAATATATGTATATTTAGGCCAATAGTAAAATAAGATGTGATTTGATTGATCTTTTACAGTCTAAGTAGGATACGCATCCAGGATTTGTAATGTAATATTAGGAAAATAAATTGGAATACATATCTCTCAAGGAAATAGGTCAGAGGAAGAAAATAAGTAAGAATACTTATCCCTCAAGGAAATTGGTCAAAGAAAGAGAATAAGTCTGAATACTAAAACCTCATGGACATTGGTTAAAAGCAGGACAATAAGTTGGAACACTTATCTCTCAAAGGCTGGCTATTGGAATTGAAGTAAACTCTTATCTCTTTGGTCTCTCTATTCTCTCTTCCTATTTTTAGTAATCGTTTGTTGAGGTCATAATTACATTTCTCTCGCTCTCTTTTAAGTAATCATTGGATGAGGTCAAAATCACACTTCTCTCTCACTTTTTTAAGTAATCGTTGGATGAGGTTAAAATCACACTTCTCTCTCACTCTTTTGAGTAATCGTTGGCTGAGGTCAAAATTACATTTCTCTCTCTCTCTCTTTTTAGAAATCATTGGATGAGGTTAAAATCACACTTCTCTCTCACTCTTTTGTGTAATCGTTGGTTGAGGTCAAAATTACATTTTCTCTCTCCCTATTTTAAGTAATTGTTGGCTGAGGTCAAAATTACTGTTCCCCTTTTCTGTAATTATTGATAGGATGGACAGTTGGACACACAGATTAATATTAAAAATCAGTGATTAACCAACAGGTCTTAGTTAAGCCATCCCTTTAGCTCTTATTCTCCCAAACATATGTAACTTATTTATTATTATTGATTAACTTACATATTGTACTTTCAGATAATATGGGATAATATTTATCAATATATTGTTATCAAAGATACGAGTATTTAATTTACCTTCTGTTTGTTGTTTCCTGTTACATAGAGGTATGTTTTAAAATTCACAATCAACTCTTACTCTATTGTTTTTTTTCCAGATTTTCAGTAATATGATCTTTTTACCCTTTTCCGCCACATTTTCTTTGACTAGAAAAGTTCTGTAGAAATTGAAAAGAGGTGTAACTTAATATATATTAATATATATATTTCATTTATTCATATCAAACAAATACATAGGAATGGAGAAAATAAATTAGTTATTCTATATTGTTTTCGGTTTATTTAACGATTATTACTTCCGCAGAATGTGGAAGGTTATATTTTAAACAGTATTTATTTATTACCGTCGCACTATGCGGGAGATTATTGTTTAGTTTTTTATCATCTTTATATTCGCATAATTGCATGAAATTTAATGGGACGATTGGTCTATGTCTAATAATAATCTGGTAGAATTTTGGGAGCCATCTGGTCAAAAATCGAGGTCAAGGTCAATTATAACTCAAAAGTCTTGAATTATATTGCATGAAAGTTGGTGGGGGAATTGGTCAATATTCAGGAATAGTTTAGTTTTTATTGGGAGCGATCGGATAAAAAAGGTCAAAGTTCAGTAACTCAAAAAATATTCAACCGTGTTGCATGAAACTTAGTAACGATTGATCATTATCCAATTACCAGTTTTTTTAGATTTTGGGAGCAAATGGTTCAAAGGTTGAGGTCAAGATCATTAATATATTGTGGCAGCGAAGGTATGCGCTCTAACGATAGGTAATTATGCTTTGTATATTAGTTTACATGTAGGTACATATATATCTATGTAAGTGGAGTAAAAATATTACCCGGTGGTAAGTGACTTTGTTCATGGAGCCACTTTCCTTTCTGACTGCTTCTTCCAGTTCCCTGTACTTAATTTCATTTTGATGTCAGCGATATGGCCTTTGGTTCCGAAGCAGAAGTTAAATCCCTACTAAAATAAATAAATAAAAACATTACCTTTCTTTTATCATATTCTATGTATAGTACTTTAAGCGGCTGTTATATTATTTCGTACATTTATATAAGTAAGTAATTTAAATATTATGACATTTTCATTTAATATCAAACTGAGATTGTTTACCTTAATGAACATTCCTTTGAAATGCTGTTAAAGAATACTTACGAAGTTTAAATTCACAACTGAACTATTTATCAACTCGTATAGCGCCCAAGACGATTTCGGTATAGCCGTATAGCGACCTCTTCTTCAGGTACAAGTAAAGATCTTACAGAACGGACACCCCACCCCTTACAAAGGACAAAAAATTGCCGCTCTAGCGGACTGCAAATCACTACAACGAACTATTTAAATTATATGGCTTAACTCATATTCTATTCGCTTACCAAGTATCTAGTGCAAACTATACACTTCATGTAGATGATTTTGCCATCTATACAGAAGGATCAGATGCAAATTCCATTGATCACTCCAGATTGCTATAAGAAAACTATAATAAATATGGCTTCAGCTTCTCACTAGAAAAAAACGTAGGCACCCTATATATGCAAATTGAACTCTCACTAGGTTTAAACTAGTTTGAAATACATCTTTATCACATATGTCTTCTTTCATTAAGGTCATATTTGAGAATCTTAACTTACCAGGGGATTGAATCACAAAAACTCAAAGGTATACATTTCCACAGATGAATTTTTCCTATTTACAGCTCTATTTCCACTCTATTTACAGCTCGGGTTAAAAATAAATAAAATACTTAAAAAAAATAGAATCAAAACATGATAGGTACGTGTTGCAGTTATTTTATTGACAATTTCTAGAAAAGAGCAATTTGGAAGTTTCTGAATTTTGTAGACTACTTTCAATACTCGCAAGAATCAAATTGAAAAAAATCTATTGATTGAAAATATTTCAACGACATAGTCAAACATAGGCAAAACGAGTAGTACAATTTATATAGGATGGAAGAACATAGTAACTTCTACTTGTACATTTTTTTAAATGTATTAAAAAGTAATTTAGTGATAAACTCAGTTTAATGTATCCCAGCTAACAATAAGCTGTTTGTCCCACGTATAAATGGTCCCAGCGGACCATTTTGGCCCTTGCATTATTTTAAGCCTCTGTCATCGGTAGAGCCTCTAACAAAATAACAGCATAGAATGATATAAAAGCATAGATGAGCTATGCTTTATAAAAGCATAGATGAGATATGCTTTATAAAAGCATAGATGAGATATGCTTTATAGGCATTAACCTATTTTGCATACAAAGCATATTAAATTCTATTGAAGGATATTTTTGTCTATGCTACAACGTGCAAAACTCTAAGAGATATTAAGGGTCCCCTCCAAGCAAATATTTTTATTGCTTTATTGGACGAGGCTAATGTTTCTTATCATTTTGCTGCAAACTGCATCAAATTTGATAACATATTTTTAATTTTATATGCTTTTAAAGATTTTTATAATCAAAACTCTTCAAAACCTATTTTACTTCCGACTTACTAATTTAAGAAATTTTCAGCCTGAAGAAAATGAATGTACACCATTTGTTTTGATTGTCAACTAGGTATTAGGTTTAATAAATCCATTTGATATTCGTGTATAGGTATAAAATTGAATGAACTTATAGTAGAAACGTTTATATACTTTAGGGAACAATAAATATCTAAATAATTTAAATAAATGCCGAAAACGCATGGTTAGTTTATAAAATTCAAATTTGTATTCAAAACAAAGAGTGTACAATCTTCTTCTTGACCATCGGATTAGTGATTCGCTCAATTGTTGCTCTCAGAGTATTAAAAGACTTTAAAAAATAATTATAAAATATATACTGACCCGAATTGTATGCAGTTTGCAGAATAATGACCGTAGACCTTAGTTCTATAATATTATGTTATAAACTCATTTTTTTCCCGGAGCCTGGAGAGGACCTTCAAAGTTTACGCAACAATTGCTAGATTTTCTATTTACAGTTTTTTTTGTAATATTTTAGCAAGTCATTTAGTTCCAAGTCATAGTAGTCTTAACAACTCTTAATAATGACTAAAGTTAAGCGGTCTGATAACGTCATGATACGAAATTCAGTTGATGAATTTGGGTGTTATGCAATGAAGATGGTGTTTTGAAATGCAACTCATGCAATGTGAAGTTGAGTAGCTACAAGAAATCGAATGTTGTATCACACTTAAAAAAAAGCTGAACATAGGCGTAAGAGTGTTACCAACATGATACCAACCGTATTGTAGCAAATAATCCTGGATTGCAACTCATCGAATAAATACGAAGCATTATCGCTCTAGCAGAAGAGGTGCAAATTGAAAGGAGTATAGCAAAAGATGCAATGCATTTCAAGTATATTCTGTTGAAGTAGAAATAAGCTTTCCAAAACTCAAAATGTTACTGAGCGATCACCGAAAATCTATAAAAACAGAAAATGTCAAAAAACAATTAATCGTAACATGTTTCTCCTAATTGTTAAATTATTTATATTCTAATTAAAGCTACTATTATTTTTATCTAGCTAGATGAATACATAATTAAATCTCATATTTACCATATATCGTTGTATAGGGACTTATTTTCCTTGTTCTGATATTTTGTTAGACATCAATGAAACTTTAGCTATCTCTAAGTAGAATTAAGAATCTGAGAAATTATCGTTAATGGTTATTTGTTGCTATATTATTTAATTGTCATATATTAATAAAAATGTGATGCACAAAATGTAGTTTGAATTCCAATCCCATTTTTAATAATTACAAAAAGGTACTTCGATAATTTTCCTTTTGAAAACAGGAAACATTATTCAATCTCATATATACAACCTCAAAATTAAAGAAAGTATACGTAATTATGTTTACGATTTGACTCATACGGCATGTTTTAATGTTTTTGATTAATGAAAACGTTATTTGAGGTACAATTACTCAATTCATAACGGCATATTTAGCATAGAATTTAGGCTATAAAGCATATTTTGCATAGTTTTTAGTGCTATTCCGCCTAGATTGAAAGGGCATAGAAATCCGGGCTCTAGTCATCGGATAAGTTGGTTTCTTGCGCGGTAGCGTTTTAAATTACATATTATAACACACAAATAGAGTCAAATTCGAAATGGTTTGTAGTTTTGTAACGTTAATTCTAATTAATAGAAAGAAAATATAGGTGAAAGGGACTTTAATTGAGAATGAGTAGTGGGCCGCTCATAAATATCATACAGGCCACAGGTTTGACATCACTGATTTAGAGAAATGCATACAAATTTAAGCTCTGATAATATATATAGAGACTTATCAAATTCAGGCGGATTGGGCCAATTTCTAAATTGAGACAGCTTGGTGTATTTAACCCTACTAAATATTTTAATTATAAAAACACTTACACACTACATACAGTATAGAAAAAATGAAAAGAAGACTATTCGTGGTTAGAGTTCCAAGAGCCACAGTTGCTCGTGATATTGTTTTCATGGTAAACCATCAAAAAGACTATGATGGATTTAAATAGTTTTCTTTGATATTTTCAGTCTTTATATAACCGCGTAAATGGGTAAATCATTAAAAAGTTAAGATATGTAACCTATAATCGATCCTTTTTTAAATTCGGTATGTAAATTTTCAAAAATTCTCACAGATGAAGAGGATAGAATTACTGTCAACTTTAGTAATTGAATTTTAAAATAAAAGATTTGCAGTTTTAATATTTTCAATCACGAAATCAAGTCATCACATAAGCTATGTCCATCACTTTATTGCAGATTACTATTTTGTTAATAATTGAAACGATATTAATCGTACAAAGGTGAAACTTGGGTCACTGGAAGATTAGTTCAAGGTAAACATTCTGCCGCAATATTTATTCCATGCGAAATTTAGAAAGTTATGACCGTTTATATATTTTAAAGGCATTTTAACTGCCGATTGATTTATTGCAGCTCTGTGAATATGCAAAATAATGAACAATTGACTACTACCAAGAGGCGACAAATACTGTAGTAGCAGGTCTGGCAGAGAATTCTAGATTGTAGAGAAACCTGGGAAGTATTTTCTCTTTGAAATATGCGAAAATTACGCAGGCAGTTCATAAAGAAGCCAAATAACACTAGTGCCTCCATTTTTGACATTGATAAAAAAAAAAAACAATTATACCTTAAAATATAAATTATTTATGAAGGATATTATACTAACATTTTTTGATTATTTTTACTGAACAATTCAATAGGTAAGTAAAAGATATTTCATATTTAACTTTTAATAATTTATACTGATTAAATACAGAGGATATATATTACTATTTAGTAAACAGCGTATGCATAATGTAGCGAATTTTATTAATAGAAAGAGGATAAAATTACTGCAGAAGCATAATGAAGCGTGATTTTTAAAATTGGGATCACAAAGTACATTTCACTGATTTTATATTTTGAATTTTTGAATTTCGAAAAATGTCCAATCAGAGAAAAATCTCTGTATTTTCTTTTTCATAACTCAATGCATGCTAAGCGTTACAAATATTAAAATAGAAATGGTTACAAACTGCTTATCGTTCTATTATCTAATAAATACATGTTATAATATCTTGAAATAATTTTCATGTACATTTCATGATCATTCTTTTCAAATCAGGATCTCGATAACGACATTTGCGATAGAATTCTTAGGTTACCTAATAACGAACCTAACGAATTATTGGGACTGAAACAGAAACTAAGCAAGTTAATGAAAATAAAAATATCGAACAAGTAAATAAATCATGTATTATAAAGTCTATAGAAGAATTAAATTAATGATAAAAGTCAATAATTAGCTCTAAAATCAATCTACACATCAAACATTTATTATGCGCTTATGGTTTTGTGGTTTATCATAAAATGATTAGATTTTGATTTTAAAATAAAATAGATCTTTATAAATGTTCAAGTAGGTATTGTTAGGCTTACAATAACTTTCAATTTTTTAGAGAAAAAACGATTGATATTTTGCATCAAACAATATCTGATGATGGTAAATAAACTAAGTTAAATATATTTCAATATAAGATTAAATACATTACACCTCTGTCATCAGAGAATGAAAAAAGTGATTATTAATTATATTATAGTTAAACAATATGATAGTCTTATATTTATTACAATAATGAGAGTCCAATAAATAGCTATAAAGCAGTTTTTATCAGTTGCAACAGAAGCTCTTACTATAATAATATAAAGATAATATGTTGATATTGGTTTGCTTTCTATTCCTTGAATTAGTTACGCCAAATTGAGTAAATTTCAACATTTGATAGCATCAGTGAAGCTGGAATGGAATGATAGATTTCCTTCGACAATTCTATTCAATCTTTTCGGGAGAGAATCAATAGACCTTTGCCCTATTTGTCCTCTGAAACTTAAGGAGTTATAGAATGGTTATTTTCTGGAACCTTATAAATAAAAGTAACATTAAATACAAACTAAAAACCAAGCCAAATCTATAATAAATAGAACAAATATTACATCATTTGCAAATTCGAATCATATCGTGTCGTCGTTATTCTTTATTCTTTGTCCGAAATCTAGACTCTGAAGTCATTGGGATTGCCATATAGTGAGTAGTTTTCACTGTAGATTTTGGCCGCTTCCAACATTTGCACCAGTTGAATCTAAAAAAATTAGGTTTTATGAGACAATTATGGCAAGAATATTAAAATAAGATGTTGATATATGAGTGTTTCAACATTTGAAACTTACAATAATGAAAAAAGTAAAGTTTGTAATTAATGTAATACAGGCATCCCCCGCTTTAGTTACCAAATCACGACTCAGTTTAGTTACCAAACAGTAACTAAAGTGAATAAAAGTTACAAGAAATATATAATTGTCACTCCTTGAACCATACCTCATTTTCTATGCGTTATAGAAAGAAAATTTATTATTAGAGTAAAACGTATATAAGCATATTAATAATAATATACAGTCTTTCATTGTTTGTGACTGTGACGAAAAAATTAAAAGTCGTGCATTTATTAAATGTTTCAAAATCCATCCATAGCTTAACTCTCACTCAGTATAGGTGAGTAATTAATAGATACTTAGACTTCTATAATTATTGTGCTACATTTAACAAACAGACATTTTATGCTCTATGGAATATTTTTGGTAGTAGGGTACTAAGTTCCAAGTACTTGGTTGGTTCTTCAATTTCGGACACGTCAGAAAAAAAAAAATATTATAAATATAATTATTAATTTATTATTTAACTTCTATTCTAAAAAATTGTCTCCGTTTTCTATGTGTACGAACGGTTCTTATTTCGAAACATGACTCAAAATAAGGACCACTTTTACTAAAGTGAGTTGTACTTAAAGCGAGGCTTGCCTGTAGTAGTTGAAGAAAATAGATTTAATGTTCTCAATCTTGTTAATCTTGTTATTATCACACTTTATCATGCAGCTTAAATTAACTACATTATATATTAGATTCGATCACTAAATTATAACCTATTTGAAACGGAAGGGATAAGTTAATATTGAATTTTTGGAATGATGCCCATGTGTTGGCTAACATATTATGTTCAATTAATTTAGAGTATTCCGACAGTTTGTCGATAATGAATATTCCGACAGTGTGTCGATTATGAGTTTCTGGATGAGATATGTTTGCATAAATTCCACTTACCCAATAACAAGTTTATTGTCCTCATGAAATAAAATCATTACGTAGCATCTGAATACATTTGTGAGTGTACCGAAACTGGTAGACTGTAAGTAGATATATACTATTTACTAATAATAACTTTCAAGTAAAAGTAATCTAAATTCTATAACAAGTACCATTGCATTATTACGATGGCGGTGAATTGAAGATAGTAATGGAAATTTGAAGGATACGGCAAACTAAAACTTACTTCCTAGTCAATCCCTATCGAAAACTGAGTTGTTGTGTATTTTCTATCGGTCAATATGTCATATCGGTTATTGTACATTCACCGTAATCATAAATTAAATACATTTCTGCAATAATTTGCCATACCATAACTTTTTATAGGTAATTGAATCTTATGTTATATAGTCTAGGTACCTGATCCACGATGACACTAGGGTGACATCTTCTGAGCATGACTGCTGTCCTGTAAACATTGATGTCCTGGTGCACACTGAGTCTGTCGATAGTGTTGATGATACCTACCATCAGACCACACGCTGTCACACCATCACTGTGGAGGTTAAGGTAGAGTAAAGAATGGTAATTATAATATTATTATACCACTATTACCTATCATCACACCAAACGCTGTCATACCATCACTGTGCAGGGTAAGGTAAAGATTGTACTTAGACAGAGAGAGTATTCGTAAATGTTCCCAATAACGTTTGGTAAGAAATCCACCTGCCTGCTTCGTCAGTCGTAGGATTATCAACAATGAAGTAAAAGGTTATTTCGCTGATTGGTATTAATATTTTTATATTTTACTTAGTATTGTGTTAAAACTTTGAAATGGCTTTGAAATTTGATTTTAGTATTTAAAGTTATCTTATATCATATTGTTAATTAATATCCTTGGAATGAATACATTTATTGAAACTGTATTTAATTTAGTTGTAGATGCTTACTATTTCGAAAGTAGTATTTTTTTTCAAATGAACTATTTACTCATATGCAAACGATGGTCTACTCAATATACCTCGGTTGTACTATATACTCCTAACCTGTAGTTTAAGAGTTAAGACTTTTTAAAATTTCTAACTGGTTATTTCATAACAAAAATCAAAAATTTTATCGCTAGGATTGGTGAAAAAACAAAAATATTTTCACTTTAAGTACTTATGAATGAAATATACTTTTGTAATATAATGGGTTTTACGGATGATAGAAAATTTTACCTCTACTACTGCTGCACACCGGGATTATAATTGCTGAATGCACTACCCTGGTAGTAAGGAATAAATCTTTCTTCCCTGGGATATTCCCCAAATATCCCAGGAATAAATCCTTATCGCCATGGTATTTACACGCACTCGATGCATATAAATTACATTGAGAATCAGAATTGCAATGACTCACCCACAAACGAGGACAGGAGGCGTGTTATCTCTTTCTGAGAGCAAAATGTCTGCAACTCTCACAGAATCAGTCAAGTCCTGAGGATGAAGAGCTCCACGCTTCCAATTTTGAACTTCGTAAACCTTGATTCTCTGAGCTTCCTATGAATTTCAGTAATAAAAATTAAATAATGAGAAAATTCTCGTGAAATTTTCCTTACATATCAAAGTAAAAGACCTGAGAGAATTTACCTTCTTTCTAGTATCAAGAGCAATTTCACTCTCTATCAAGTCACGTGACAGAGAGTTCCTGCTGGTGCACTTGATGACATTGTTGTCAATTTCAAAGCTGCTCCCAACAACAGTGGGGTAGAACTCTGGGAATTCCTGCAAGAAAGTGATATTTCATAAGATATGTTTTAGAGTTATTACATTTAATTCATTCTCTAATTTGTAATTAACCTCATCAAATTCATTGTGCAGAATAACAATTTTGGAAGTTTTGTTCGAGTGCACTAGATTCCAGAATTCGTCCTGACCGTTCTTGAAAGGATGTTGAGTAGCAATGTATTCAACTCCGATTTCTAAACCTTGGAATTTCACAGCGTTGATGTACAGCATTTCACCTTCTGAGCCCTGCAAAAAAATAAAAATATTTTTTTTATTTCTTTAATTTATAAAAATGCATATTTCAAGAGGGTAATTGAAATCTCAGCGTAAAAGATATTTTAGATTTCGTATCAAACTGATACTGATCCTTTACCTCTAATTTTGATAATCCTATAGTTAATCTTATACCTCTAATTTTGGTAATAGTTATAAGTGAAGAAAGTAGACTTTGATTGGAAAAATGAATTTCCATTTTATCAAGAATATTCTGACAATGTGTCCTGGAATATTATTCAGATAATGAAGTAGAATTTGCTATAGAAGAAGAATTCTATCACGCAATAGCTAGGTACTCATAAAAGTCCAATGTTCCGTTGTCAAATTTCAAAAATAATATATAAATCATCGAAAATTTTAAAATTTAAATATAAATTCTTGTATAAATTAGGTATCCAACACACGTCAGTGACTCGTATATTTTATTTAGTCTAGGTTTTAATGTCTGATTCTGATGATGAATAGACAATTTGTTGAAAGAAAATTCTAATCCACAAACAATTTTCAAAGTTGATATATTAATTTCCTCATGGAAAATGAACAATCTGTTATGTATAAATCTTTTCAATCAAATTACATATGGTTGATAATATTACTTGAATATAGACGCGATGCAAATCAGGAGGTAAGTATTTGCAATTTCTATTAAGAATGCAGTTGTCAGGGAGACTTGCTGTGGAACAAGTAAGAGAGTTTGGAAGTCTGGCAAGCCGTTGGTAGTCTTTACAATACTCATTCTGGTTAGTTGGCATTCCTTCATTTAGTTCAGACACCGGGAATGAATCTATGCAACCGAACAGCACTTCATCCAGGAGGTTTAAACACAGCTTGAACTGCATTTGATTCTCGATCATTCTGCCTCTATCAGACCTGAGTTGTCTGATAACTTTGAATATGTCCAGAAGCATGTTATTGAGAAGGTAGTCGTAACAAATGAAACAGAAGAGAATTGTTCCAGTGCGGCCAATTCCTTCCGAGCCATGGACCACAGCATGAACTGACGAATAAAATATAGATTTAACTTCACAATGACAGTTTGTACGTATACAAATTTATATGTATATTAGGGAAAGACTTACTATTGTTGTGTTTTAACGCAATATGCAGTATCATTTGAGAGAGAGTTCTTAGTTCAGAAGGAGCTCCATGGTCAGGCCATTGACTGAAATGGTAGTGAGTAACTTCATGTTCGATATATCCTTCTGTGGCGAGAATTCGGACCTATAAACAGAAATAAGTGAGTTAGCCTTGGAGTAGAAGTGATATTGTCTCGAAGTTGAAGTGATATAGTTTCGAAGTTGAAGTGATATGGTCTTGAAGTAGAAATGATATAGTTTTGAAGTAGAAGTGATATACTAGTCTTGAAGTAGAAGTGATAATAGTCTCGAAGTTGAAGTGATATAGTCTCGAAGTTGAA
This sequence comes from Caprella mutica, assembly GCA_947561585.1. NCBI lineage: Eukaryota > Metazoa > Arthropoda > Malacostraca > Amphipoda > Caprellidae > Caprella > Caprella mutica. The sequence goes on along the minus strand of CANNZV010000809.1, from coordinate 1,128 downwards.
GTGATATAGTCTCGAAGTTGAAGTGATATAGTCTTGAAGTAGAAGTGATATAGTCTTGAAGTAGAAAATATAGTCTTGAAGTAGAAGTGATATAGTCTTGAAGTGGAAGTGATATTGTCTCGAAGTAGAAAATATAGTTTCGAAGTTGAAGTGATATTGTCTCGAAGTTGAAGTGATATAGTCTTGAAGTTGAAGTGATATAGTCTTGAAGTAGAAGTGATATAGTCTTGAAGTAGAAGTGATATTGTCTCGAAGTAGAAAATATAGTCTCGAAGTAGAAGTGATATTGTCTCGAAGTTGAAGTGATATAGTCTTGAATTAGAAGTGATATAATCTCGAAGTTGAAGTGATATAGTCTCGAAGTTGAAGTGATATAGTCTTGAAGTAGAAGTGATATAGTCTCGAAGTTGAAGTGATCTAGTCTTGAAGTTGAAGTGATATAGTCTTGAAGTAGAAGTGATATAGTCTTGAAGTAGAAAATATAGTCTTGAAGTAGAAGTGATATAGTCTTGAAGTAGAAGTGATATTGTCTCGAAGTAGAAAATATAGTCTCGAAGTTGAAGTGATATTGTCTCGAAGTTGAAGTGATATAGTCTCGAAGTTGAAGTGATATAGTCTCGAAGTTGAAGTGATATAGTATTGAAGTTGAAGTGATATAGTCTCGAAGTTGAAGTGATATAGTCTTGAAGTTGAAGTGATATAGTCTCGAAGTTGAAGTGATATTGTCTCGAAGTTGAAGTGATATAGTCTCGAAGGTAAAGTGATATAGTCTCGAAGTTGAAGTGATATAGTCTTGAAGTTGAAGTGATATAGTCTCGAAGTTGAAGTGATATTGTCTCGAAGTTGAAGTGATATTGTCTCGAAGTTGAAGTGATATAGTATTGAAGTTGAAGTGATATAGTCTCGAAGTTGAAGTGATATAGTCTTGAAGTTGAAGTGATATAGTCTTGAAGTAGAAGTGATATAGTCTTGAAGTAGAAGTGATATAGTCTCGAAGTAGAAAATATAGTCTTGAAGTAGAAGTGATATTGTCTCATGGCAAACCAGAGAAATTTTGTTCACTATACGGGGTATATCCTAACTCATTTACTATAGAGGAGTTCAC
>CANNZV010000808.1:218008-266549 GCA_947561585.1 Caprella mutica | reverse complement strand
ATAGTACATCATCACAGTGACTCTTTTCTCTGATAGTACATCAACACAGTGACTCTTTTCTCTGATAGTACATCAACACAGTGACTCTTTTCTCTGATAGTACATCAACACAGTGACTCTTTTCTCTGATAGTACACCATCACAGTGACTCTTTTCTCTGATAGTACACCATCACAGTGACTCTTTTCTCTGATAGTACACCATCACAGTGACTCTTTTCTCAGATAGTACATCATCACAGTGACTCTTTTCTCTGATAGTACATCATCACAGTGACTCTTTTCTTTGATAGTACATCATCACAGTGACTCTTTTCTCTGATAGGACATCATCACAGTGACTCTTTTCTCTGATAGTACACCATCACAGTGACTCTTTTCTCTGTTAGTACATCATCACAGTGACTCTTTTCTCTGTTAGTACGTAACTTATTTCCAGTGTGTTTTAGAATATAGGTCTAATTCACTGTTCTTAATTAGGCCCAAATACAGAACCAGTGCCAAGATTTGAAGAAGAAATGAGCAGTAGATACCTTGCTTCAATTATTATTCATTATACGTGATAGATTCGGTCATTATATACTCTTAAAGGTTGAAGTAATTTATATATAAAAAAATTATTTATTAAATTCAAACTTTATTAACATATTAAATTTTAGAAATAATTGAACATATGAATTATATGGAAACTTTAGCAATTATTACCATTTAAATCCCCTGTCACCCTGAGCCTTCATAGCTCAGGGGTTAGAGCGCTGGTCTAGTAAACCAGAGGTCGGGAGTTCGATTCTCTCTGAAGGCATTTTTGTAAATAAAATTAAATTTATTGAAACTTCCAGAGATTTTAGTGAAATTGTACAGGGCCAGTATACTCATCATTATTGTTCTTTCGTCAAATAGGTGTCGGTATTGTCTTTACTGCATAAGTTTCTATCGATACAGTGTTGCAAGAATGACGTTCTTACTGATAGTGGTTTTAACGATAAGTCTTCTCTGATTGGTCCTGAAGGAGGAGGAGCCAACAGGGAGCGGAGCAATAAACTGTTAGTGCTCCGCCCCCTTCTGGCTTTTTTTCCTTGCATATTGTTATGAGTTGAATTAAATTACACTTCAAAATAATGATGAAATTGCTGATAGTACACCAGATGGCTGCCATGTGGTTTGTTGTATCCGCTAGTCTGTTCTACTTACACACATCATGATTGTTGAATGACCTGACAGTGGGATTATATTGTTACTTATTGATCTTTCTCCATAGCCAATCAATGACTTAGTAACTTCAAAAACATTTATCATAAAAAACCCATCTGCAAGGAACAATATTTTTATAACTATATTCTTATTGGTAGTGACCTTTTCATTTCTAATCTTATATAGAGGTGTCACCCTTAGGAGTGAAATAGAGTCAAAACTATATAAAAAAAGTATTTTCTGTGATTTTGTAATAGGTAGCTGTATTTCTTTCCTGGTTTTACCAAGGAAATTATCATATAACTGTTAATTTATCATAAATTACTGTCAGGATGTAAATCTTTTTTTTTAAAGAAATATTAAATGATGATGATAACTAGAGTAAGGTGCGAATTATCGGTCGGTTCCAAATGTTTGGTCATATAAGGAAAAGCAATATCAAAATTACGGTTATTTAAATTTTATTTTAATTTGTTTCCATGACCTGCTTATTATTGGTAGATAGATGATTTTTTTATTGTTAATATAAGGAAATACTCTCATTGGCATCATGGATACCGATTAAAATAAAATTTAAATTACAAAAATAAATATAATATTGTTTTTTCTTATATGACCGAAAATGTGGGACCTACTAATAATTCATAACTTAATCTAAATGAGGTACCTCTTTCCACATGTCAGGATGGCCGAGTGGTCTAAGGCGCCAGACTCAAGGTAACTTCTCTACCAGGTAGAGAGATGGGCGTTCTGGTCCTCGTATGAGGGCGTGGGTTCGAATCCCACTTCTGACAGTTCTTTTTGCACTGGTTTATAATAAGAAACTCTTTACTTTATTTCGAGTGAATGAACAGAAACAAATTAACTTATTACCCAGATCAGAGTTTTATAGATTTCTTGTGTCGAATTCTCAACATACAGTAGGAAGAGTATATTTAACTCTTTGGACACATGTGTGAAACTTAACATACCTGGTATACTAGTGTCCAAATGATAACAGATTCTAAATACTTTGAAGGTTTCTACAAATAATAATTTAAAAAAAATTAAAATTCATTATTTTTTCGCGCATTTTCTATGTTTTTTTTTATTTTAATAATTATTGCGCTAATTTTAAATCTACTATTTCGGCATCTTTAACTAAATTAGATTTTAAATATAGACATTATAAATAAAGAATTGAATTACATTCTTTATTTGTAAGGTAGTTGTTTGCAGTGTGTTATACATAACTGTGTTGTTTATCTGTTCATGTTATTACATGTACGGTAGTACCTTCCTTTGAATGGTAACGGATATTGAATTAGAAAGAATGAATGTTACTTACACACGCATTATTTACAATACTCAATTAGTAACCTATTTTTCTTACTGTATATATAGGAAATTGGAAATAGAATAGACCTTATTTAGTCATCTCAATGTTTTAAATTGTATGAATGAGTTGTTATTAATCACAATAGTTATGTTAATATATAATCATTTACACATAATGTTTAGAAAAGTTTTAACGTGAAGGTGTAGTTAAAATGAATAAACGAATATTAATCTTTCCTTCATTTTTTGGAATTAGTCATAAATAGTCTCTGAATTGCAACTTCAAGTTTAATTAAATCCTATTCTTCTTCTAAATTGATGTACTGATTGGCTTAACCATTAACAACACGCTGTGCCATATGTTGTATAATTATGTTCGCAAGATTGCAGATGGTTTTGTTTTGATGGGCATTTATTTATCTGTAATTTTGTTATTCGCAAAACTCAAAAAAGTATTCAGCCAAATTGCGTGAAATTTATTGGGACTTGTTCATTATCCAGGAACCATTCGATTGCATTTTGGGAGCGATCGGGTCGAAGGTCAAGGACAAAAAAATGTCAAAATGAAAAATAAAAAATATGGCGGTGGCGAAGGTATGCGCTCTACGACTGCCCATTCTATAGTTAGTAATAAAATGATTGGAAATAATAATATCCGAAACTTTTACTAGTAAATTATTTTTAAAAATGAATCACTATTTCTGTTATTTTTGTCCAAATTCACATTTACACTCCTTATTTATTGTTTTTAGTGATATCATCGAATCGTATGAACTTGTAATGTTTGGTCTTGACACTCACTGTTTCTAAAGTAGCACTCACTGTTTCTTAAGTAGCACTCACTGTTTCTAAAGTAGCACTCACTGTTTCTAAAGTAGCACTCACTGTTTCTAAAGTAGCACTCACTGTTTCTAAAGTAGCACTCACTGTTTCTAAAGTAGCACTCACTGTTTCTTAAGTAGCACTCACTGTTTCTAAAGTAGCACTCACTGTTTCTAAAGTAGCACTCACTGTTTCTAAAGTAGCACTCACTGTTTCTAAAGTAGCACTCACTGTTTCTAAAGTAGCACTCACTGTTTCTAAAGTAGCACTCACTGTTTCTAAAGTCGCACTCACTGTTTCTAAAGTAGCACTCACTGTTTCTAAAGTAGCACTCACTGTTTCTAAAGTAGCACTCACTGTTTCTAAAGTAGCACTCACTGTTTCTATAGTAGCACTCACTGTTTCTAAAGTAGCACTCACTGTTTCTAAAGTAGCACTCACTGTTTCTAAAGTAGCACTCACTGTTTCTAAAGTAGCACTCACTGTTTCTAAAGTAGCACTCACTGTTTCTAAAGTCGCACTCACTGTTTCTAAAGTAGCACTCACTGTTTCTAAAGTAGCAGTCACTGTTTCTAAAGTAGCAGTCACTGTTTCTAAAGTAGCACTCACTGTTTCTAAAGTAGCACTCACTGTTTCTAAAGTAGCACTCACTGTTTCTAAAGTAGCACTCACTGTTTCTATAGTAGCACTCACTGTTTCTATAGTAGCACTCACTGTTTCTAAAGTAGCACTCACTGTTTCTAAAGTAGCACTCACTGTTTCTAAAGTAGCACTCACTGTTTCTAAAGTAGCACTCACTGTTTCTAAAGTAGCACTCACTGTTTCTAAAGTCGCACTCACTGTTTCTAAAGTAGCACTCACTGTTTCTAAAGTAGCACTCACTGTTTCTAAAGTAGCACTCACTGTTTCTATAGTAGCACTCACTGTTTCTAAAGTAGCACTCACTGTTTCTAAAGTAGCACTCACTGTTTCTAAAGTAGCACTCACTGTTTCTAAAGTAGCACTCACTGTTTCTAAAGTAGCACTCACTGTTTCTAAAGTCGCACTCACTGTTTCTAAAGTAGCACTCACTGTTTCTAAAGTAGCACTCACTGTTTCTAAAGTAGCAGTCACTGTTTCTAAAGTAGCACTCACTGTTTCTAAAGTAGCACTCACTGTTTCTAAAGTAGCACTCACTGTTTCTAAAGTAGCACTCACTGTTTCTATAGTAGCACTCACTGTTTCTATAGTAGCACTCACTGTTTCTAAAGTAGCACTCACTGTTTCTATAGTAGCACTCACTGTTTCTATAGTAGCACTCACTGTTTCTAAAGTAGCACTCACTGTTTCTAAAGTAGCACTCACTGTTTCTATAGTAGCACTCACTGTTTCTAAAGTAGCACTCACTGTTTCTATAGTAGCACTCACTGTTTCTAAAGTAGCACTCACTGTTTCTATAGTAGCACTCACTGTTTCTAAAGTAGCACTCACTGTTTCTAAAGTAGCACTCACTGTTTCTATAGTAGCACTCACTGTTTCTAAAGTAGCACTCACTGTTTCTATAGTAGCACTCACTGTTTCTAAAGTAGCACTCACTGTTTCTATAGTAGCACTCACTGTTTCTAAAGTAGCACTCACTGTTTCTATAGTAGCACTCACTGTTTCTAAAGTAGCACTCACTGTTATCCGACAACCGTGTACTAACCGAGGAGATTCACTTTATTTTTACGGTATTTGCTTATTTTATTTATATTGCCAACATTATTTGATATCTTGTTCATTATCTCTTTAAGAAATTTAATGAAACTTATTTCAATTAATTAATTCGTTCATTTTTATTTTGTTAAGATTCATACGATTTTCCTTTTTTTCGTTTTCTCTTCAATTCTTTATTTTCTTCTAGGACCTACTCTGGTAAACTCATCTAAATTCCTCTCTTAATTAGGACGATGTTCTCATTCACTATAAAGTCTTATTAAAACATTATCAATCTAACTAATAAAGTCATTATCCACTCTAGAGGCAGCACTTCAATTTAGTTCTAGCAGACAAAGTGCGAAGTAAAGGAAGGCGCATCTACCATTATGCTCTATTAATTAGCCTAATATATTAACGATTAACACAATTTGGGGCATGTTATGAGAAATAAAATAGACTTGTATATTATAAAGAGATTACTTGTTATAATCTAAAAATATAAATAGGTTGTTACTATTTTTTAAAGGACATTATCATTATGTATTCAGTTTAAAAAAAATCCTCATTTCTTCAGCGTCTAAAAATACAAATCAATTTTGGACAACATGCGTCATGCTGCGTTAGAGTCTTAATTAATTGCGCTATTGTTTGAATAAATACTTGATTTAAGCCTTTGCACTTAATGTGTTAAGTTTTACATAAAGCAATTCTACCCTTTCATACATACCCTAAAATATTAAGACTATATTTTAGGTAGTACAGTGTTAGTTTGGTAAATTGAGGTTATATTTCTGGTGAGATAACTAATATTAATGTATTTTAATGTGTTATTTATTGCCATAGGTAATCTGTGCATTTTTCATCTTTTTTAGAATAAAAATAGAAACATTTGATAGAATGAATTCAAATGATATTTTTTTCATATTGAGATAAACAGAAAAAATAATTTATACTTTTCTATTAAGTAGATAAATTAATATTTTACAGTAAATTCTTTTCTCTATAACATTCAAAAGCATCATGCAATGTTTTTCATATTTCTTTATTTTTATTTTATTTACACACTATAAAATTATGCATCTTAATATAATGAAACCATATAGAATTATGATTTATATAAATTAACAAATCGTTTGTTGCACCGCTAGATGGCGTTAACAAAGATTTGGTGTCAAATATTATGAACACAAACGAGCTCAACGCATGCACGAAGCTTGATATTTTTACCACTAGATGGCGTAATTATATAGTTTTTTTTAAATGGCTTTTAAAAGTAGAGTAACATAGTATCTCAAAGACATACCATCCTGTTGTCTCGTATCAGGTACATCTCTACTACATGCACTCACTGTGTTCATATAAGGTATACTTTGATAAGAGTGGCGTGTGACAACTGGAAATGAGACCTAGGCAACCTTTTTAGGGCATGCTCTGTTAGCCTAATTAACAAGGTGTGCTCTGGCTCTAGGTGTAACATTTTACACAATTGCTAAGAAAGGATAAAATTAATTAGATAATATTGAAGATTGCAGTTACTACTGTTATCAATATAGTTCAATTATTTCGTTTATAGTTTTAAATATAATGATTTTTTATTCACATCAATGGAAGATTAATCATTTTTTTAATTAGTAATGGGCTTAACATCTGCATCAGAACCAAAAGCAATATCCCTGACGTCGAAAGAAAATTAAGTAATAGTGACTGGAAGAAGCAGTCAGAAAGGAAAGTGGCTCTATGAATACAATGGAAACTACCTGGGAGGGAATGTATACCTAGCTGTATGTATTCAATTTGTCGAAATACTATATGAGCTACAGATAACTACAGTAAGCTACAGTGTAGTGTAGTATAGGCAGCTATATAATGTAATCTCACTTATTATTATTTATTAATAACAATTATAATTCCAAAGTATACCATTTATTTTAAATTGATCTTAAAACATTTAACCAATCATTATAACGAATTTCAAAAGTAAGTTAAATCCTTTAAACCATACTTTAATCACAATGTTCTTAATAAACAAGGACAGCTGTGATAGAAGTTATGTTTCCTATCGTCGAAAAGTTAAACTGTTAGGAAGGACGAGGCAAACCATGACTGTGAGTCGCACTGAATCTTTCCAGCTGTTGCTCATAAATAAAGGTGTTGTAAATCAAAGTGTTCGTGTTACGCTCTAGACATGAGACTGTAAGCCTTTGAACACTGAAGAGCTGCAGAGGATTAGAAGAATCACCTCTAACGTCTAAGCTACTCCAATTAGTAACCAAACAAGTTATCTGCTCACAGGTTGGTTTAAGCTTATCGTAAGCACCACAATTATGGTTAGCATAAATTAACATCCACAGAATGGCATAGAGTTCGTGTTTTCTGATACAGTGTACGGAACACTAGAACACCGTACTACATCCCTTGGGAGATTCTTGAAAATTAACAATTAGTAGTTTAACTCTGTTAGGTATTATTTGATTGGTGTTATTTTGTGTATCTAATTAATACAAAAACACCTTTAGATTGGTATTATTTTGTGTGTCTAATTAATACAAAAACACCTTTAGATTGGTATTATTTCCCGTATCTAATTAATACAAAAACACCTTTAAATTGGTATTATTTTGTGTACCTAATTAATCCAAAAACACTTTTAGATTGCTATTATTTCCCGTATCTAATTAATACAAAAACACCTTTAGATTGGTATTATTTTGTGTATCTAATTAAAATAATAATACCTTCTTGAATTGAAGAATGTAAATCTTATATTGAATTTTCTCTAGCCAGCATCTCTACATTGTAGTATGATGATAGCTCTATAGAGTACCTTTGTTTGTGTTTTTGTTGCCTAGAGTGAGAACAGTATCTATCAATGAGCTATTCACTGATGAAGATACTCCTTCTCTTGTCATTTCCATGTCATTCTCTTGTCATTTCATGTCATTCTCTCTAGGCAGAAGTCAATTATTATTCAGTTTCATTTTCAGTGTCTTGTACGTCCCATGAGTGAGTCAAAGAAAAGTGTATCTGTGATTAATTTTTCAGTTTACAAATTTCACTTTAAAAAATCTTCACTAATTGAAATGCTTGTAAATATTTTATAATTAGTCTGGGTACACCACAGAACGTTTGAAAATAATAAGAAATTTGAAAAGTGTGATTTGTGAAATTAGCATATAATGCATTGACTATCATTTCTCCGATAGTAATAATGAATAAATTAACGGCATCAAAGTTTCGCATTTGGTAATCATAAAATGGTAGTTAATTCTATTATCATTGGAAAAACTAAAAACTGAATCTTTAGATAATTTTATTAAAGCTTTAGAATAATAATGAAATAAGTATAAATCAGTAAGTTAATTTATGTCCTTTTCTACAGACTGGTAAGATGATGAATTGCTTCATTTTGGAGTTGCTTGTTTCTTCTAAATAACTGACATCTTTTTCATTATAGTTATAGGCAGTTATCAATAAATCGTCTTGCCGATACTTCTTACCGATAGTTGAGAATGTTTAGACAGAGCAAAAACTTTACCGATAGTACATAGGATGTGTTATACAAGTTATCGAACAGTTTTACATTTCGATCATATGAGAATAAAATTATTTAACATTTCAACTCGCTAATCTAATTCGTATCCATGATACCTGCATGTATCACAGATACCAGCACTCAGTACCCACCCTATCAGTTCTATCTTCCTGAGCACCATCATATCCATCACGATGGTTAGCCCATCATTATCGTATGTCCTGATCACCATCACTCACACCTCAGTTACGCAGTTGTCGTACATCTCACACCTTCCAATAAATCCTTCATTGGCCAAATTAATTTGCAGCTCCAAGAGGTGAAAGAACACCTCAGTACAGCAGAGAGAGATAGAGAGTGGCTTGGGGCGAGAGTCAAGACATTCGACTTTTTCTGATGAGATTTGTTAAATGATCAACAATGAAGTGAATATCGAATATAATGCTATTAGTGGATTAAAAAATTGTTATGAAACTGCACGATCTTCCTTATGAAACTAAAATACGCTTAAAATAATTTAATATGGACAGATATTTAAAATATATTTATAAAATAAAATAAATCAAAGTGATGATAAATTGCTCTATGTTTCTATATATTTTCGGTATCTTATTATTCCAGTGATTGATTAAGCTGCTCTACTAAAGCACATTAATATAGTGTATGCTGTACTATTAGATACAACATGTGGTAGGAAATAATGGTGTTAACACACTGAGCCGTAAGAAATGATACAAGATAAATTATCTAAAATAAGGTTTAAGATCGTATCGACAAAAAGTTAATGCGTGTTTGTCTACATGTTATGATATTCTATATACCATCAACAATTGACAGTGTGTGTATTTATTTGATTTTATCCACTAAATCGATTAAAATTGGAATAGAAAAGCAGAAATATACAACAGTAATGAAAGTGTTATTATCTTTATCTGTTATTCTATGTAGTTTACAATTCTTAAATTCTAAAATAAATCTAAATTTTAATATTTATGTTATTAAACTTTACTATATTAATAAAAATGTTATTTTCAGTTCATACCTTCTGACTTTTATGGCTTTACATTTTCATATTTTTCAGTTTCTTTCTATTTCTGCATGTTAAATCACAAGAGCAATAGAATTAGTTAGCACTGGCACATGTTGCAGGTAAATACAGATTGCCTAATTGCAACAAGCAGCACAAGTGTGTTTTTCTCGACATTTTCTAAAGTACGGAGCAAGTGACTTTTCATGTATATTAATTTTGTGCGCGTGCTCTGTAGTTACTAATCTACTTAGCACATCGGAAAAGAATATGCAACATGGCACCATTTCTTACGTCTGTGTTTACATTAGCTAAATTGGTTTCTCTTATTTTTCAAAATTCTGATTATCGATGCATCTTTATCTTTTAGAAAAGTTTTTTTTTAATTTGAAGTCTCTATGCAGTTTTTTGCTCACTGCAAATCACAAGAAAGGTACTACATATAAATATATTCTAATTATTAATCATACTTTCCAATAAGATTTATCGAATCGTATCTATATTTTGAATTAATTAGTATGATATAATTAATATAAAATAAAAAAATCTTGTATATCTTGTATCTCTGTTAAGGGGAGTGTCTCACTTTTTTACTTTTTTTTTTGTCTGAAGAGTGAGATGCTTGATTTTCTCAGACTTGATTATACCATAAAAATTTGACAATTTTTTACTTAAGACATTTTTTTCAAGTAACCCCCCATTTTTTACACATGATTTGGGACATTACAGTATAGGGAGTTTTTCTATGCAAGTTTTTTTTTTTTGATAATTATCTCAAATTTCGGTGAGACAGACACTCTCGTCCTATATGAAGTAAGTCAAATAAATAACTGCACTATTTTTTTTAAAAGGTCTTCTCCGCTCTGGGGAAAAATGAGTTTATTACATAATATTATAGAACTAAGGTCTATAATCGTTAATTTGGAAACTGAATTAAGTTTGATTCAAAATCTATTTTTCTATATTCTCTTAAAGTTCTTCATACTCGGTGTGCAACAATTACAAGAAAATAAATAAACAATGCATTTTCAGCCAGCGTTCAGTATTTCTATTATTTTCTGAAGTATATTAAACTTTTCTATTATAATAAGTTCGTTCAACTTTATATATTTACAGGAACATTTATTGATCAACCTACCTACCTAGTTGACAATCAAAACAAACAGCGTACTTTCTTTTTCTTAAAGCGAAGATTAACCAGTCGCAGAAGTAAAACAGGTATTGTAGAGTTTTGATTATATAAATCTTTAAAAACATATGAAATTAAATAATGCTCTCAAATATCATGGGGTTGGCGGTAAAAGGATGATAATTGATTTATATGATAATATTTCTTGGGAAGGTACCTTTAACTCACAAATATAAGATTATGGCAGTTTATTTCATTACCGTTTACAAAATGACGGTATATAGTAGTAAATAAGCAATAGTTTATTTATTTTAGATGTGCAGAATATGTCATGCGCTAATTGATCGATATCAGTCGATTGATCTGCGCTATCTGTGGATCTAACTTTGGCACAACCATCGATCGATAACTGCGCGTTCGAGGAAGATTGAAGGCATGTTGCAGTCCGTTTGGGGGGAGGCTCGTGGGTGCCTCCCCCCAATTATACATATACATTATACAATATGTATAATTTACGGTTACTGTTTTTTACGCAGTAAACAGTAAATTAGGATGTTTGTTTGAATTGTAAATTAATAAAGCTGTTTTTAATGGAAAAATATTGTCTTTTTGAACAACAAACAATTAATTAAATAGGTTTTTTCGATTAGATGGCAAAATATAAATTTTGTCATTATTGAAGCCAACAGATGAAAGCAAGACCCCCAAAGGCATGAAATATACGTATATACTCTATAGTAACTAATAAACGATAGCTAGAATTATATTCACGCAGATATAAATATATGAAGGTTCTTTGTGCATCATTTATTGGAATACATAAAGATGGCGCCAATGATTCACAAAAACTTGATCTGTGTATTTATAACTTGATTGCTTAAAACTGAAAGGCGCTTTTCAAAATAAATTCTTTTCTGTAATAATCATTATATATTATAGATTATAGAAGAACAAAGTGCAGGGTATACCATCGTACCTACTATTCTGCAAACTACATTTCAACATTGGTTTGATTTGAATTCTGTTGGTTTGAAACAATCTCAAGAATTATAGAATCTTATTGCTTATGTTTATTTTTTATTTAATATATATTATATTAGTTATATCAGTCATTGTTGTGAATAACTATACTTAGACAGGTCTTGAATGAATCTATAGTGTCATGCAACATCTCCAAGGTATATTCTGCAAATGATTGACAGATTTTGTTCTTCAACTCTTTCATATCCCTTGGTTGAGTCTGATAAACTTTACTCATTATAAATCCTCTTAGAAAGAAATCACAAGGTGTAAGATCAGGTGATTTTGATGGCCACTTAATGTTCATGTCTCCATCTGAACCTCTGCCAATCCACCTGTTTGGAAACTTTTCATTTAGCCACCGTCTGACAGTTCTTGACCAATGAGGTGCGGCTCCATCTTGCATAAAGAAGGTGTTTCTGAATTTTCTAAATTCATAAAGCAGGTCAAAGTCAGTCTGGAGTAAACTGAGAGATAATTATCACCACTAACATTTGTATCAATGAGAACTGGGCCCAAATTTCCTCCATCCCACATTGTAGCCCTCACGATTGACGAGGTGATCGAAGTGGCTTCTCTCTAGATACGTGTATATATAATAAATGAATTTTTATAGTCTTAAAATTGTTTTAAAATAACCAACTTCAAATCTAACAAATATTAAGGAAGCTATTAAAATTTAGAATATGGAACACTACAATCATACACGATTTGCAGGGTATAATATATCTAATATATTTACAGTAGTCATTAATCAATAAGAAGTAAATCTGAAGGCACGGACCATGTGTGGATTGTTAGGTTACTCCAATATTAATAAACCACTGGAAACCTGTTATTATGATGGAGTGTGTACACTCATTTATAAATAAAGAGTGTCATTCAAGGCACATTCAAATAATTAAACATTTAATTTAATGAAGATATTAAATATACAGTAAGAATTGACTCAGTGAGTCATGGTAAGTCAAGTATTATACACAATTTAAATAGCTTACCATATATGGAATTAGTATCCATAAGTCATAATACCAGAGAGATATTCTATCTCATGTTTTTGAGTCTAGGTATATAATATAAATTATAAATATACAAAATAGATATGTATATAATGATTGTACTGTTCCTAACTGAATACTAAGCAAACACTTTAAGTATTGGGACAAACAAGTAAGGGAATATGTATTGGAAGAAAGACAGGACACTTTAAATTTTCACGATTTGAATATTTTATGATGTACAGTAATGTTTTCAAGTTTAATCTAATATTTCAATATAATTTTTATTCACAAACCAAGTTATTTCAGTAGTAATTATGTATTGCATGATGAGGCTTATAGCAGCTATAGGTGGCAGTGATTTCACGCATTTCATAATGTCTCAAAGACTCCTTTGTATCTCGACTAGTATTTTTTCCTTGGTAGAGGAAGTGTGACATAAAGGAAATAAACAAACATGAGACTTTAATGCTAATGGAACCTTTAGAGGCTCTGACGTCAAAGGGAAAAGTGTTAGGCTGCAATCAGGTAGAAAATTAGAACATTTTCAAAAGATGTCCTGCCTTTTTATTAGTGTCTATTGATTCACTTCACACTATACATTGAAAAACAGTTCACTAAATTTACACACTTTCAACGTATTTCTATTCGAAAAATTTAGTAATACTTTTAGATATTTACAATTAAGTGAACACTGATTTATATCTTCATTACCTCGCATTTAATTATTTATAAGATCTTGTAAACTACACTTTTAGTTATTACATGTATCCTGCAGTACTCAATACAATTATATGTATTTATTACACATAGTTATGTTAATGTACAAACTATACAGGGTGGGTCAAAAAAAAAAACGAAACCCAACTTTGAATTGATATGTCTCTAAAACTACTAACGTTATGATTTTTACAAAAAATACCTTTGTGTTCGTCTACTTTTTTTATATAAATGGTGCAAAATTCAAAACTATTCATGTATCTATATTGATGCAATAGTGATTATAGTAAGCGGTGTCATAAGTATGCTTGCGCACAAACGAAACATTACGAAAATTAATTCTTTTTAACAAAAAAACTTAACACAATAATCCTGTACAATAAATCATTAACACACCATTATAAAATGAATATTACCCTTAATTCCTTCTTTACTATCTACCAACAGCTTCCACATGTTCTCCATTTCTTGACATAATTCAACTCTTGTTCTCATTGCTGCCGTAACTCTTTTTACTAATGCAGGGTTTTTAGAGTAAATTCACTTCACTTGTGATTCTCTCCATCAAGTCGTCTGAGTTTGCAGGCTGAGTTTTACACTAAACTCTTCAAATGTCCCCATAAGAAAGTATCACCTGGTGTCATGTCCGATGTTCTTGGGGGCAATTTATTTGCATAGTTTAGTGCAATAATGCGATTGTTGAACACATCAGTTAGCAAATGTCGCACAACAATCTTTATGGCAGCAATGAGAACAAGGATTGAATTATATTCGGGAAGAAATGGAGGACATATGGAGGGAGGTTGTAGATAGTGAGGAAGAAATAGAGATTAACTATATACTTTATTATGAGTTGTTAATGATATGTTTATAGATATAAAGGATTATTGTGTTTTTCTGTAATAAATAAAACAATCTTCGAAATTTTCTGTTTGTGCGTTAGCATACTTTTGGCATCGTTTACAATAATCACTATAGCATCAATATTGATTGATGAATAGTTTTGAATTTTCACTATTTATGTAAAAAAAAAGACAAAACACAAAGGCATTTTCAGAAAAAATCATAATGTGGTCTCTGAGATACTATATCAATTCAAAGTTTGGTTTCGTTTTTTTGACCCACTCTGTATAGTGTAAAGTCACCAAGCTTATACCTGGGAATACTGAATTTATTTTTAACTTATCGAAAATTAGGATATATTGAAATGAAATCGTGCGAATAACATTATAAGTTTTTCTAGTCTCTTTTATGATATATTGAAAGTATGAGGGGGAATATTTTAACATGAGAATGGAGTAGATCTCATGTGTTGATGAGAGCTTATCTTTCAATAAGATAAAATGCATCAGAGTTTGGAAATTCATTAGAAAGTAAAACTACACTATTTAACATTAATAATGAGATTTTCCAACGAAAATAAAGTACTTAGTACATATTGGTATTAATGACTTTATCATTTTCTATTTAAACCACTTTACATCTAACTAAATTCTACAGTGCTAATTTCATATGTATTGGGGTACACATTAAGTTATATTAATGTCTATGGTTACTATCTTCTGAATATTTTATAATTGCTGTGGTTGATAAACGTAGAATAGGAAGTAAATTATTCCATTATCTATCAAATTTCCCTATTTCTAGGTTGTGATGCATTGAAGTTTAGGGAAAGATGAGAAAATTTACCCTGAAGTGCATTGTAACAATAGATTTCGGTGCTATCGCGTGTATTTAATTAGATAATAACTTTTTGTTATTTGTGTGCTTATCATATGTCAAATGAAGAATCAATTCCATAACAATATTAAAAAATGAAATGTTATATATATATAGACTGTACGGCAACACTCCCTATACACAGAGCGGAAGATTCTATTATTCTTAAAGGTCCCCTCCAAACATTTTTTTTATGTTTCTAATCAATGAGGCTAATGTTTCTTATCATTTTGCTGCAAATCCACGAAATTTGATAGCTTATATTTTTAATCTTATGAGCTTTTAAAGATTTTCATAATCAAAACTCTACAAAACCTGTTTTAGCTACGACTGGCTAATTTTCAGTCCGAAGAAAAAGAATGTACGCTGCTTGTTTTGAATGTCATCTTGGTAGGATTCATCAATTCACTTTTAAATATTCTTGTGAAGCTATAAATTGGAAAAAGGCCGAAAATAGTTTAATTGTCTGTTTATGAAATTCAAATTTGAAATCAAAACAAAGAGTGTACAATCTTTTTCTTCGGCGTCAAATTAGTTTTTCGTACAATTACTGTACACAGAGTATTAAAAAAACTTTAAAAAGTATATGAAAATAAATACTGAACTGAATTATATTCAGTTTACAGAATAGTGATCCTAGACATTAGTTCTATAATACTATATAATTAATTCATTTTTTCCTGGATCATGGAGAGGACTTTTAAAAAAAGAATACAAAACCTGGCTATTTCTTATGCAGATTATGAAATATAATAACAAATGTATAGGCAAAATATGTCTTGACTAACTTGAACAGTAATTATAGTAAAGGCTTACATTATTTTGAATATTTTTAACGAGCTTCACTGAAAAAATATGGTAACAGCTACAAGTGACATCACTCCAGACATTAAAGATTTATTCCTTGGATATTCTCATAATATCCCAGGAATAAATCTTTCTTGCCTGGAACGACCCACAATTCCCCAAATCAAGATTTCTGTACACCGTGAAGTTAATCTACTTCCTATTCTATGTACTGTGGTACTAACCCTTTAACTTTCTTTAATTGCTGTGGTTAAGAGACTCACACAGTTTATAATTCCTTTACCTGTCAAAGGAGAGCCTTTAATTTACCTTTTCCGACATTTAGTGATGACTAAATTGAGAGCAGTGTGAAGAAGGTGTGGAGTATTAGCCCAGGTAATATGGAGGTGAAAATTGCCTCTGTTAGTTATTATAAATGCTTTATAGTATATGTATTTCTAACTGTAAATAGTTTATTATTTATCAGTGTATAGGATATTTATTGGAATATACAATATTTTATGTATGTTAGTGAATAATAATTAAAATATAGCTATATTAACATTTAGTTAACTTAATTCTAGTTCAATAACTATTTTATAATTATAAGCTAATTATAATATAATAATTTTAAACCACAGTTTCTTGAATTAAGTAAAAAAATTATCTTCAAAACACTTTGTCTATAATGTAATATCTTCAAACTAAAAATAAATGACTCTTTAATCCTTTACCACGTTGTATCACTATGTAAGTGTATCACTGCATGATAGTGGTACAGACCTATAGTGGTACTAATACATACCAATGTCAATATTTTAAACCTGAATTAAATTACACCGCTGTTCACAGAATTTTTGAAAAGTCAGTTAGTCTAGACAGCGTTTTGAGCAATTGTAGTCAACGAGTTAGAACACATACTACCGATTGAAATGACTGAAACAAATGAGTATCAGAAGGCGCAACTGTAGAACAAACAGCACCACCTAGTGGTGGTAATTGTTACCAATGACTGTTATATCAACTGTAAATATTTATAATTAAGCCAAATATTTAGTGTACATTAGAATATCTTGAGATGAGTTAGTATTAGCATACATATGAGTTATGTGGGAGAATTACTTTGTTATTAGATTGAAAAGACAGAACGACACAATTATGATAGCAACCTTGCAATTAATTGATTCCTTACTGAAAATATTAATAAGTTGATAGTGTATGAAATAGTATTTTGAAATAAACAAAATCATAATCTTTTCTATTTAGGTGACATATTTTATTATTTTTGTTATTCAAAATATTTCTTATTTTTATATATTTTGTTTTAAATTTATCCATTGTTTTAAATTTATATAATTGCATATTAAAAAGCTCTAAAATAAGATAAGCCAAATGATGCTATTAATTGGAATATGAAAATGAAATGAATAAATGAAATATTAACGAATAAATGAAAACCCCTAATTGGTGGTCATTTTACCCAAATGTAGGATTATTCTGACCCCAAATAAAGGTCAATTTGACCTGAACATGTACGATATTGTAAATAATTGTTTGGCATATTTCTTTTTATTAAATTAATGTTAAACATTGTGAAATATGAACTATATAAAGTTGATGAGTCGGGACAATAACTGCCAGTAATTAAACTGACTTGCTGAGTGAGTCACTCGAGTCTTTTATTCTTATGCATTTGGTCAACTGACATCGTTATGACACTGATAATGTCTTATGCTAATTAGTTATTAATGATTATGTCTTATGCTAATTAGTTATTAATGATTATGTTGGCAATAACGATATTTCATATAATGGCAATACTGTGAGGAGAAAGAATACATTCATATATCATTTACTATTTTCAGTTTTTTTTTAATATTAAAAGTGCATGGAATGATATCTTAACTTTTAATCTGGAATACCATTCCTAGATCATTATAATACTCAATATCAAGGAAATTTTAATTCAAACTTTAGGAATTATTTTTAATTAATTATAATTTTATTTATTAATTGTCTATTTCTAATTGCTACTGGAGATAATTTATTGAGCTTTTAAATAATCTAAATTAATAAGATTAATCTATTACGCTAATTTTCTCTTCATTTTCCCATTCTAATCCA
This sequence comes from Caprella mutica, assembly GCA_947561585.1. Classification (NCBI taxonomy): domain Eukaryota; kingdom Metazoa; phylum Arthropoda; class Malacostraca; order Amphipoda; family Caprellidae; genus Caprella; species Caprella mutica. Next base: position 248,488 of record CANNZV010000808.1, on the reverse strand, counting down.
TCACACATAATATTTATCCACATGCAATTTGTATATTTATTTGTAGCAATATTTTCGATATAATATAGTATTAAATTAATTAATTGACTTGACTGTTTCCCAATATTTACAATAAAGTAAACTTAATTGGCTTAACTTGACAAACTATGGATTTCTATGTCAAAAAGGAACAAATTGGCTCTCTAAAATCAGTATAATTCCAATTGAAATATTGCCTATGTAATTCCAGGTATTGGGTAAATTACGAACTATCGGTCAGTCACACTTCTTCGGTCATGTAAGAAAAAACGATACAATAGTTATTATTTAATTTAATATTAATTGGTATCCATGATACCTGATGGTATTATGCATGGATACCAATAAAAGTTGAATATTAAATATTACATTCTTTTTCTTATGCAGGTATCATGGATACCAATTAAAATGAAAATTGAATTATAACTATATATTTTTTTTTCTTATACGACCGAAGATGTGGAACTGACCAATAATTCGTATCTTACCCTCCCCTTTATTTCCTTAGAATGCATGTATTTTCCATACGTGCAATGGTCATCATTTTGTGTGTGTGAGGGTTGCCCCCAGAAAGGTTCTTGTTGCCGTGGCGAGTGGTTGTGTCTCTGCAGTGCGCTAGCAACACTTTCATTGCGACCATTGGAAGAAAGTAGTTACTACTGGAACAATTGAAATGAGACAGAACAAAGTGTTTTCGAAATTAAACTACTATGTTCGTAATTCGAACTGAAGGAATACATATAATATTCATTGAATTGGAGTGATACGTAATTTAAGACGATAGGAAATATTTATTAATTTAAATATCTATTTATTTCTAGTCAACCCCTAAAAATAAAATACCAAAAAAGATCCTTCAGCAATTAAATATTTATTAAATTCGATTTTATCATTTTAATCAACTTCAATCGGTTAAAAAATTTATGGGTTATATCGTCGATTTTTCAGGGAAATTTTACATAACCATCTTCTATAATATTACTAATTTATTATTATTTTAATAATTTTATTAAATTTTAATATAACAATGAATTTTAATGAAAAAATTCTTGTTAATATTTTACACTTGGAAAGTATATTGACTGGATTTAAATTGAATATAAATAAATCCATTCTGTTACACCTACATTATTAGTCTGATTTATTTTTCTAAGCCACTGTTAATAGTGTTTGTATTATATAATTTATATGTGAATATAATAAGTAAATATAGTAAATACATAAATAGGGTAAATATGGATATTCAGAAGGAGAAGTTATGTATAAATTATTTTATTATCTCTCACAAATTGGGAGATAATAAAATAATTAATACCTATTATATTATTGAAGGAATAAAATTAATTAAGTATATATTTATATAATCTTTAAAAAATACTAGCGTTATTTAAATTTCATTTTCAAGCCACTATTCCTCATATGTAATACTAAAATTTTTATTTTCGAGATTTTACAACTACTCTCCTTTTAAAATCCATCAAATGATATGAATAAATAAATGTTTTATTATATTTTTAAATATTTTATTATATTTTTAAATATTTATTTTATTTGGTCGTAAATCAACACATCACATTTTTTATGAAGTAAAATAATTATTAGACAAAATATTTGACAGTATTAATTTCGTCATCATTTATAACTAGTTCTGTTGTTTAAAATAATGTAAATCACACCATTAAGAATGGACGTTAAAATGGATAAAGGCAATTTGAAAATATTGTAATAGCTACTATTTGTAGCTGTGCCCTCAACTCCACGGACTTCACTCACCACAATTGGTAAACGAAAAATATTTAAATCAATTTATCGGACCAATAATTAAGCATATATTATTGCAAATAATTAGGAGATAATTTCCTAATAAAACAATTCCATATAATTGAATTAATATTTTCATTGTAATGAATGATTTTGATGATAATTTTAATATTTAAATGAAGTAAAAGTTACAGAGCAGCTTCAATTCGTAAGAATTATTTTTTGATAAAAGTCATGAATATGATTTAAAATGATGATTGGATCTGCAAAAAGATACAAATAATATTCCACTAGGGATCAATTCGTACGGTTAGAACATTCTTACATTATCTATTTTAGAAAAAATACAATAGTTATTTTTTAGAAAATTACAAAATCGAAAGTTAAAATTAGTTGAAAACCAACATGACACAGTAACCCAAAGTGACACAGTAACCCAAAATGACACAGTAACCCAAAGTGACACAGTAACTCTATGTGACACAATAACCCAAAGTGACACAGTAACTCTATGTGACACAATAACCCAAAGTGACACAGTAACTCTATGTGACACAATAACCCAATGTGACACAGTAACTCTGTGTGACACAGTAACCCAAAGTGAGACAGTAACCCAAAGTGACACAGTAACCCAAAGTGACACAGTAACCTAAATTGACACAGTAACCCAATATGTCACAGTAACCCAAAGTGGCACAGTAACTCTATGTGACACAATAACCCAATGTGACACAGTAACTCTATGTGACACAGTAACCCAAAGTGACACAGTAACCCAAAGTGACACAGTAACCCGAAGTGACACAGTAACTCTATGTGACACAGTAACTTAAAGTGACACAGTAACCCAAAGTGACACAGTAACCCAAAGTGACACAGTGACCCAATATGTCACAATAACCCAAAGTGACACAGTAACTCAAAGTGACACAGTAACCCAAAGTGACACAGTAACTCTATGTGACACAGTAACTCTATGTGACACAGTAACTCTATGTGACACAGTAACTCAAAGTGACACAGTAACCCAAAGTGACACAGTAACTCTATGTGACACAGTAACTCAAAGTGACACAGTAACCCAAAGTGACACAGTAACTCTATGTGACACAGTAACTCAAAGTGACACAGTAACCCAAAGTGAAACAGTAACCCAAAGTGACACAGTAACCCAAAGTGACACAGTAACCCGAAGTGACACAGTAACCCAAAGTGACACAGTAACCCAAAGTGACATAGTAACCCAAAGTGAAACAGTAACCCAAAGTAACACAGTAACCCAAAGTGAAACAGTAACAAAAAGTAACACAGTAACCCAAAGTGACACAGTAACCCGAAGTGACACAGTAACCCAAAGTGACACAGTAACCCAAAGTGACACAGTAACCCAAAGTGACACAGTAACTCTATGTGACACAGTAACTCAAAGTGACACAGTAACCCAAAGTGAAACAGTAACCCAAAGTGACACAGTAACCCAAAGTGACACAGTAACCCGAAGTGACACAGTAACCCAAAGTGACACAGTAACCCAAAGTGAAACAGTAACCCAAAGTAACGTAACCCAAAGTGAAACAGTAACCCAAAGTGACACAGTAACTCTATGTGACACAGTAACTCAAAGTGACACAGTAACCCAAAGTGAAACAGTAACCCAAAGTGACACAGTAACCCAAATTGACACAGTAACCCAAAGTGACACAGTAACCCAAAGTGACACAGTAACCCAAAGTGACACAGTAACCCAAAGTGACACAGTAACCCAAAGTGACACAGTAACTCTATGTGACACAGTAACTCAAAGTGACACAGTAACCCAAAGTGAAACAGTAACCCGAAGTGACACAGTAACCCAAAGTGACACAGTAACCCAAAGTGACACAGTAACCCAAAGTGACACAGTAACCCAAAGTGACACAGTAACTCTATGTGACACAGTAACTCAAAGTGACACAGTAACCCAAAGTGAAACAGTAACCCAAAGTGACACAGTAACCCAAAGTGACACAGTAACCCGAAGTGACACAGTAACCCAAAGTGAAACAGTAACCCAAAGTAACACAGTAACCCAAAGTGAAACAGTAACCCAAAGTGACACAGTAACTCAAAGTGACACAGTAACCCAAAGTGAAACAGTAACCCAAAGTAACACAGTAACCCAATGTGACACAGTAACCCAAAGTGACACAGTAACCCAAAGTGACACAGTAACCCAAAGTGACACAGTAACCCAATGTGTCACACTATTTTCAGTAGCGTCTCTAGTAGTAATATTTATTTAGTTTCAAGTTATTCAGCATATCTTATTACCATGCTATAATTTAAACTCCACATATAATTTACACATTAAGATGCAGTGTAATAACAAACATCAGACACTAATTACAGAGTGTCATTTCAAGGGGTTTTGTTAGTCTTTACTGTCGGTAGAGGCTCTGTAATTGCCATCTGTTCTTTGTGTTTATGTCATAATAACAGTTTATCGTAGAGTCACTAATGAATCATGACACAATGAATAGCTCTATAGTTAAATAATTAGCTAATTAGTTATTAATAGCCACTATTTACCTACCATAGTACTGGGCTAAGGTTATACAATTAACAGATAAGAACTAATTAACGGATAAGAATTTCAATAGGTTATTATTTTAAGAAGGCATAAAAATGTTAAATATTTTATTATGATTATATTTTTAGGTTTACATTTTGATGCTTGTTTCTAACAATATCCTATTGAAATTCTCATTCGGTATTTATTTAGCAATTTAACTCTATTCTAACTTATATTTATTTACTGTACTACATTTTTCTTCCTCTATCAATGTTTTGTTGAGAAAATAAAGCAATAAGTTTCATATCTACGGATTATATAACCATATATTCATTCATAAATCATTTCATTACATTAAGCGTGTAATCTTTCTTTACAAACTGTAATGCAATTCTATCCCATTATATTATCATCATTATTCCATTATAACTTTTTTTAAATCGGAGGACACGAACTAGAAGTGTGGATAGTTAAATTACACAAATATTGACACTATTGAGAACACGTTAATTTTAACGGCAATTACATTATAATTATTGTTTATGTAGTAATTCTAATAAAAAGTAGTAAATTGAAGTATGGTAATTAATATTTATCTATAATTCAACTTATAGAAAGATATTTGTGACGTGTTTGAAGCTTCAGTTTATTGAACGGGTACATAGTGTGCGTCACACAGTCTGACGCATTGTGTGCCATTCAGTGTGACGCATTATGTGACGTACATGGCGACGCATTGTGTGTCATAGAGTGTATGGCACACTGTGTGCCATACACTGTGCTGTACAGGCAAGTGCGTGACGCACCCCTATCACAAAGATCTCAATAACATTAGGCTTATAATAATATATTATTGTACACTGTAACAAATACAAGATAGAGTCACTTGCTCCAATTAAAACAATAGGGGTACAGTGAGTAAGAAAGGAGTACAGTGAGTAAGAAAGGGGTTCAGTGAGTAAGAAAGGGTTATAGTGAGTGAGAAAGGGGTATATTTAGTAAGAGGTATAGTGAGTGGGTATATATTTGCGAGTCCGGACAATTCGTCGCATACTGTTTTATTTTTTCCTATATTCGTATTTATTTATTTTTAACTCAAATTCAACACAATTTTTTAATTCTTCAAATTATATCCAGAGATTTTGAGTTGGTTTGATCTGAGGTTTTAAGATTTATAAAAATTACTCGTATTGTTGATACCAAGTCTTGGTATTATTTTATTATTCAATTATTTTTATTTATTTCAAATGTTTAATAATTTATTTCGAAATGTGGGATAATTCATTTCAATTAATGGAAGGTTACTTATTCATTAGAAAATCTTTTGTATTGTAGATACCAATTGTTTTGTTCATATTGTTTCATTTATTAATTTGAAGATTTGCAAGAAATTGAAAATATGGCAAATAAATGGTGAATTAAATAATGGAATAAAATAATAAAATGAAATATGGCGAAAGGGAAAATGTGGCGACCAATTGTCCGCATCGAATTGTCCGCAACGAATTGTCCTAGCACCAAATGTTTGTTACTCATTTCACTAGCACTCTGAAAAATAGTTTCTTATCTAAATTAAAAACTAATCAATATTATGAACGAAAATGGTGAATTTTCCTACTTTTTATAAATACACAATGTCTTAAATTTATAGAAGCATTTATATTTAAATTTAAAAATAATAGATTAACTATAATGATGCACTAATAGAGTTGTTATCATTTTTATACTCCTTAATGACAATGTAGACTATATTTATTAGATAGATATTAGTGTAAGTAGTGCTGATAGATATCTTCATGGATATTTATCTCACTTTAGGATACTCTCTAGATAATGATATGCTAAATCAGATCATAGCGACTAAGTGTAGGTCATTATGTGTCCACACCTACAGTGTGTAGGCGGTAAACTTCGCCTGACTACGAACCTACAGGTGAAGACTACCTTAGATAAACCTACCAATATCTACCTACAGAAGATTGAGAGGGAAAGTTATGGTGGGGCCATAGAAGATGGAGAGGGAAAGTTATGGTGGGGCCATAGAAGATTAAGAGAATGTGTATTTTCCATCTCTTACTGAAACTGTTACTGTTATATTTATTTCCTATATATCAAATTTTAAATTGTATAATTAATAACTACATCAATTACCAACAGCAACAGTAAACACAATGAACATTTACAGCTCTTACGCTGCAGCTGCTACTTACAGTATAATGCATATTAATAAATTAATGAAAATTCACAATATTCTTCTATTATGAAAAACCTGATATTGACCTGAAAGTGTGTTTAATAATAATCTAATTCCAAAGAAGTGAGATTATTATTAGTTTGAAGCTTCCCTGAGGTATAATAGATTAAGTAGCACCTATAAATAACAATAAGAGTCCATGAACAAAGCATGCCTTTTAAAAGCCTACTAAGTTATAGATATCTATTAAATAACTGGTTCTTTTAATGCATCTCCTTATTATCTTCCATTTAATTTAAATCACTTCAATAAGATTATAAGTTTATACTATCCATTGTCTGTCTGAACACTCTAAAGTGTAATAGGTAGGTAATAGGCAATGCAGACACATAAATCCATGCCCCTACACTGCACTATCTCCTTACTTATCACTCCTATCTAACTATCATCACAGTAATCATCACTGTCTCTATCAACCAAACTATCGCATGGTTTTTTTTAGGGAGGGCTAAAGTGTTACGTCACACCAGCAAGCTAGGGTCTGCTGGTTAAAAACAAGCCTTAAAATTGATGGAAAAAAAGCTTAAATAGCTCGCAAATGCTGCTTGCCAACACAAGTTTTGGATTCTAAAAATATAGTTCATAACTTTACAAATAATGATTTTGAAATTTGATCACCTATATCCTATTATTAATTTAGGTACTTAGGCAATAGGTATGTAGGTATCTTACTATTTCCAATATAAAAAAAATCGTAGACAGTGATCCATCCAGCCTGTAGTTTTATGCTCGATTGGTTGATTTATTGACGTGTGAAATGATAACGAACATTCAACTTAAAGCGTTTATGTATTCCTTATCATGAGCACAGACTATTAACAGATGATAGACACAATGCGGTAGAGTCTTAATCAAATGGCTACAGTAGAGTACAGATGGTGGATGGGGTGATGGCTTGAGTTGGGCCTGAAGAACATCTCAGTTAAGTACTGAGACAATGACTCTCCTAGTGCTGAATATAAACTGAACTCCAAGATACTACTAACTACTGAACGCTATGTCTTATATTTATGTCTTATATCTCCTGGGCTTTATTTCTCACCGGAACTCACAGACACAAATGAGCTAAAACCCCATCCACAGTTTAGGTGGTCCAACTAATTCTCATAGGCCTCAAACTAACCACATGAATTCGAAGTCTTTACCTGGCTGTCATATACGCATCAAATGTGAAAGACTGTTGAGTAATTAACTAAACTAGATTAAACATATTATATATGTATTGCAAATTTACAAAACATACTGAAAGTGAATCAATATGTATATTTCCATAGTTAGTCGGTTTAACCATTCCACTGTAGCCAGCATGAGATAAACTATTGCCACTATAATATGAAATTATAATCACTGCCCCATGCCTTATCAGCTGTTCCCTTATTTGGACACCACTGAAGTGTTGAAACTACATCTTACCATGTCCAGATATGGCTGACTAGTGTCCACTACACAAAGTAAACTGGACACGCAAGCCCTAATCCCAGTGACATATTCACTTGCTGGTCAACCAAGTAGTTAACTTGTGGTGCATTGGCAGAGAAACTTATGCTGGAGCCATGGAAGATTAGCCATTAAATGACTATTGTATCTTATATGATACTTCTAAAATTTATTTATAAAAAATTAGGCCTTGAAAAATTTATTTTAATTTGATGGAATGATCTGATAAAGAAAAAAATTATTATCAAATATTGAAGGAATTTGCTTCATAGAATATGTTATGACGGATTAACATTAAAGTAAAATTTTATTCAAAATGTTGATTTCACTTCCAATTGACTCTACACTGTACAGTACACTTTTCTTTGACTGTACAGTACACTTTTCTTTGACTGTACAGTGTACAGGTACGTAATTTCAAGTTTATCTTCGGTGCCATCCAAGGTATAATTGCTTTGGTACCCTCAATGAAAATAAACATTTAAAATGTCTCACCCATTGAGAAAATTGTGGTGGGGATAGAGTAGACTAATTGAGTCCCTTTTTAATCTTCTACCCAGGTAGCAATGTTTCTTGGGACTACATTGGCGATATTGGGACAACATTGGCAATATTAGAACAACATTGGCAGTATTGGGACAACATTGACAGTATTGGGACAACATTGGCAATATTGGAGCAACATTGGCCCGAAAATCATTGCTATCTGAGTATAGCCTCTCCATATTTTCTCTCTGGTTAGATATTCTTACAATTTTTATATCGAGTTTAATAATAGGGTTTAATCACATATGTATAACAAAGTATTTTAATTTATGGTATCAAGCTATGCACTTCATACCTCTTATCTAAACTAATCTCTTTGCCCAAAGAATTCTATTTTCTCTTCACCTTCAGCGTCGACACTTCCATTGTTATATTTACAGTATCTGTATCAACATTATAGTAGCTCATTATACAAAAATATAGTTAGGAACTACCTATAAATTATCATTCAATTACCCCTTCAAATAGAGAGAAGAGTACTTATAGGCTGCTTTTTGCTACCATCTTAGCTGCTAAGGAGGAACTATTTCCCATTGATGTTTTAGATAGCACATTCTTATTTAACAGATCAGCAGCTTCAAGAATGCATGCCATGTTAATCTATTGTCTCAGTTATGCTTCAGAATAATTATATTTTATTATTATCATACGTATTAGTATAAGAAAATAGTATAACTAAAGATGAAGCAATACCCGTAAATTATATCCTATAAATTTTGGAGCATTGATTGCAAACTATAAACGAATAAAGTAAAATATAGTAAACATTAAAATAAAGCTCTTATCCCAATACTTTTCACACTCTGTAAGTCTTGTCCCAATACTTTTCACACTCTCTGTAAGTCTTGTCCCAATACTTTTCACACTCTGTGTAAGTCTTGTCCCAATACTTTTCACACTCTCTGTAAGTCTTGCCCCAATACTTTTAACACTCTCTGTAAGTCTTGTCCCAATACTTTTCACACTCACTATGTCTTGTCCCAATACACTACATTTGCGAGTCTTATCGTCCATAAGTTACCTCTCTCTCCTCTTGCCGACTTTTCATGGAAATAGTTTTGAAGTTTTGACGCCTTGTCATCTTGGGGATAGAGATATTCTTTCGATAGAGCATTCCTCTGACACGATCAGCCATCACCTGTCAGTGTACAGTCTGGTGCGTCACTGTACCTGCCTCCTATAACAACTGATAAAGAGTGTACAGTCACTCTCAAACACAGAAAGTACCTCACCTGTGGCCAACCTGTTGAATAATAGTGAGCAATGAAGTTAGAAAACTATTTTGAATAAGATTATATCTATTTAAAGTAAATACTCTACTATCAACTGTACACACGTAAAGAGACACCATTAGACTGTAAAGGTATCTCTTTGCGTGTCTGTACACGTTTGACTGAGATAGCACCTCAGTGCTGAGTTTAGCAGCTCATCTAAAGGTATCGACTCAAATTATAGTAATAATGCTTACAATTCATGGGCACTTCACGTGATCGTACACAAGCTATCTAGTTAGGACTCAATCGATCTGTTGGTGTGTACTATCAGAGAAAAGAGTCACTGTGATGATGTACTATCAGAGAAAAGAGTCACAGTGATGATGTACTATCAGAGAAAAGAGTCACTGTGATGATGTACTATCAGAGAAAAGAGTCACTGTGATGATGTACTATCAGAGAAAAGAGTCACTGTGATGATGTACTATCAGAGAAAAGAGTCACAGTGATGATGTACTATCAGAGAAAAGAGTCACTGTGATGATGTACTATCAGAGAAAAGAGTCACTGTGATGATGTACTATCAGAGAAAAGAGTCACTGTGATGATGTACTATCAGAGAAAAGAGACACTGTGATGATGTACTATCAGAGAAAAGAGTCACTGTGATGATGTACTATCAGAGAAAAGAGTCACAGTGATGATGTACTATCAGAGAAAAGAGTCACTGTGATGATGTACTATCAGAGAAAAGAGTCACTGTGATGATGAACTATCAGAGAAAAGAGTCACTGTGATGATGTACTATCAGAGAAATGAGTCACTGTGATGATATACTATCAGAGAAAAGAGTCACTGTGATGATGTACTATCAGAGAAAAGAGTCACTGTGATGATGTACTATCAGAGAAAAGAGTCACTGTGATGATGTACTATCAGAGAAAAGAGACACTGTGATGATGTACTATCAGAGAAAAGAGTCACTGTGATGATGTACTATCAGAGAAAAGAGTCACTGTGATGATGTACTATCAGGGAAAAGAGTCACTGTGATGATGTACTATCAGAGAAAAGAGTCACTGTGACGATGTACTATCAGAGGAAAGAGTCACTGTGATGATGTACTATCAGAGAAAAGAGTCACTGTGGTGATGTACTATCAGAGAAAAGAGTCGCTGTGATGATGTACTATCAGAGAAAAGAGTCACTGTGATGATGTACTATCAGAGAAAAGAGTCACTGTGATGATGTACTATCAGGTAAAAGAGTCACTGTGATGATGTACTATCAGAGAAAAGAGTCACTGTGACGATGTACTATCAGAGGAAAGAGTCACTGTGATGATGTACTATCAGAGAAAAGAGTCACTGTGATGATGTACTATCAGAGAAAAGAGTCACTGTGATGATGTACTATCAGGTAAAAGAGTCACTGTGATGATGTACTATCAGAGAAAAGAGTCACTGTGATGATGTACTATCAGGTAAAAGAGTCACTGTGATGATGTACTATCATAGAAAAGAGTCACTGTGACGATGTACTATCAGAGAAAAGAGTCACTGTGATGATGTACTATCAGAGAAAAGAGTCACTGTGATGATGTACTATCAGAGAAAAGAGTCACTGTGATGATGTACTATCAGGTAAAAGAGTCACTGTGATGATGTACTATCAGAGAAAAGAGTCACTGTGACGATGTACTATCAGAGGAAAGAGTCACTGTGATGATGTACTATCAGAGAAAAGAGTCACTGTGGTGATGTACTATCAGAGAAAAGAGTCACTGTGATGATGTACTATCAGGTAAAAGAGTCACTGTGATGATGTACTATCAGAGAAAAGAGTCAATGTGATGATGTACTATCAGAGAAAAGAGTCACTGTGATGATGTACTATCAGAGAAAAGATTCTCTAAATTAGGTTAATTCCACAAATCACACTTTTCTAGTTTCCTCATATTTTAATTATTACAAGTTTTAGTCAATATCTATCTACAAGAATTACCATTAGCTCAATTATTTTGAAAATGTGAAATTAGTAAATTGTGAAACTTAGTACAGATACGGTCCTAGGTATATTACATCTCGATAAAAATCACCCCGGTAAATTCAGTGAAGAATTCATTTTGTCACTATCGAAACCACCCAGGTGAAGAGGTGGTCCCCCCTTTCCTTCGACCGTACCCTCTAACCGGAACGCTAACCTATCCTTTGGTAAATAGTCTATTTACATAGTATTTACCTGGAGAAGAATTTACCCAGGTACATTTAATTGTTGTGAAATAATCAAATGTGTTCTTTATTGCTTTTGATGAAGAATGAAATCATAAAATTACCATTAGAATATGACATACCAAAATACAGTTTAAACTCCCTGTATCCTCTTCAGTACGATCTACTCTATTTTAAAGTATATAGCTATAATTTTCCAGTGTTAGATATAAGACTGCTCTCGATATTCTTCACTGAAATATTTCTTACCATGCAGGCCACGTATGAAGAAATTATTCTAAAATATCTACTCCACATCTAATATTAATGACGATTTGAATATTGTTAATAGACAGAAATATAGATATCTTATTGCGAAGAAATAGGTCTTAACTTTTCTTATTGCGAAGAAATAGGTCTTAACTTTTCTTATTGCGAATAAATAGGTCTTAACTTTTCTTATTGCGAAGAAATAGGTCTTAACTTTTCTTATTGTGAAGAAATAGGTCTTAACTTTTCTTATTGTGAAGAAATAGGTCTTAACTTTTCTTATTGTGAAGAAATAGGTCTTAACTTTTCTTATTGTGAAGAAATAGGTCTTAACTTTTCTTATTGTGAAGAAATAGGTCTTAAATTTTCTTATTGCGAATAAATAGGTCTTAAATTTTCTTATTGCGAATAATTTATAAACATTTTATTGAGAATAAGATTGAATTGATATTCAATTTATTAACATAATACTCAACTTTTTAGTACGATTTTAAAACCCCATTTAGAATATAGAATTAAATACTTTTCCTCTTTTTCTGAAAGGTGAAACGTTTGTACAAACATAAACACGATTTATATTTTGAAACTCTGAACCAATTGCAAATACTTTCAATTTATTTTCTATTACAGAGTTATCCATCCATTTACTTATGACTATTTTTTTCAGATATCGTACCTTCCACTCGATATTGTCTTGAAATGTGATTGTGATTTCGATGTGAACTATAAATATTATTAGTAAATCAAAAGAAAATGTCAAGATATATTCACTTATTCTTCTGCGCCGCAGCCATTTTGGGTAAGAGAATCTTATTTAAATTATAAACAGTATAATATTTTGATATTACTTTAATTCAATCTTTATTGCAGTTTTATTTACTAATTTAAAAAATCAAACGGTCATTATTATAAAAAAGAAGTTACATCTGAACAGATTAGTTGAAATGTACTTTTATAATATGTATATCTTCGTGTACCATTTTAAATGTATAATACCAATTAAAAGAATTCGTTCCACAGTTTACCTCCAGTTTCTTTGCTATATTTAATTATATTGTAACTATGACTAGATCGAATTGATTAAAGCATTAATCTGTTGAGCATTTAAATTAGTTCTGTCACTATAGTTGTCACTATCTAAATCCTAATAGAATGGTCAGCCTTATCCAAATCTGACACCTCATTTGATGCTTCATTAACTAACAGTCTAGCTTAGTATTACCTTTAAATAATAAATAAATAGCCCTATATCACTTTTTTACAGAGCAGTAAGTCCTTCAATAATAATACCTACTCAGTGAATGAAGAGGCTTAGGCTCTACTTATACAAACTAATGATTAGAAGTGAATTGTAGTGCTATGTAGATATGGCATTGGTAGGTATGGCATTGGTAGATATGGCATTGGTAGATATGGCATTGGTAGATATGGCATTGGTAGATATGGCATTGGTAGATATGGCATTGGTAGATATGGCATTGGTAGATATGGCATTGGTAGATATGGCATTGGTAGATATGGCATTGGTAGATATGGCATTGGTAAATATGGCATTGGTATATCATTTTGATACGCTGATATTCAATATTTTACTAACACCAAATTGTTAAATTAATTTAACTTCTTTTATATATTTTTTGAAAATTTTAATTCGATATTTCTTCACGAACAAATTCGTTAATCATCTCTTGTTTATTTTTTAAATTTATAATTATTTGTACCTGTTATAGATATTATGAATTTTCCATCCTATGAAAATACCAATCCAATATCTCACTGTAAATATTTAATACAATAATATATAACATGTAACATTTGAATTCATCTCACATTTAATCATTATTATCTGTGTTCACCCAATTGGAAAATTTTAATCACCAATCGTCAGCTTCCGAGCGGCGATTATTATCGATGATAAAATATCGCTGCGATAAATGATGCGACAAAAGTCCTGTACCTTAATTTAATATAAATTTAACACAGACGATATATTTTCTTTCGACAAACAACTACAACGAAAAATCTCAACGATGATGTCTGAAACTACGATATTAACGATAAAATACGGTCAAAATAAATCATAATCTTCAATAACAGACGATGTTCCGCTTAGAAATTTCCCAACTTGCTTATTCCGAAAGATGATCTCTAAGAGTTATAGATCACTTTTACGATTCAACAGACTTCTTATCGGCCAACCCATTGATGCTAACCTCACACTTTTATCCTGCATGATTTTCTAGATCGCAGTTCATGAAATAGGCCGAATCCAGAGCCTAGGCAAAGGTTGCCATTAATTTCTTCAAAGTGTGCCGTTGCCTATATTTAGATACCATCTATCACCACTCGAATATATCCTTTGAATAGCCTGATAAATGGACTAACTAACTATGCCATACCGAATAAATAACAAAAAGTGAATATATCTTTTAATATACATTGTACGGTAAGGTTTGATCTTCAATAACATGGCAAAGCCTCTTACAATGTGTAATAATTTTCTCCATATTATTGATAACTTACAAGTGGTAAATAAGTAAGATTGTTTTGAATATCTTGAATATTGTTTGATATTTAATTTAGTTAGAGTGTATATATATATATAGGTGTCAAATTTTCTGCTTCCTTACTTCCTATAGATACTATGGCTCAGTACTCAAAATACAATGATTCATTGTACCTAAAATTATAACTACTAGGCAAGGTATCTAAACCACTTAGCAGTTAGTCAAATTCACTCAGGCCTATACGTAGTTTCCGCGTAATATTTTTTTTAATATATAAACAAAATGACATCAGAAACAGCAATGGCGTCACACGGTGATACTGCAAACCCAGATCTCTAATTAGTGGTTATTCAGTGACAATTTAGATCAGAGTAACCACAACTCTCAATGCAGGCAGTACTCCAACATTTGGCTGCATACATTGGTGAAATGACAAGGGGTAATTAAATTAAAAGCTGCAAATGAAATGGAAATTGTGTTGCACAATGCTAAATAAGAGCATCAGTTAATGTAAATCACACTCACTGTTATATTAAATCACAAGTAAATATTTCTATTCATCCACAAAATTAAATTTTTTCAAACTGATAATTTAAAATGTGTAACTATACCGTATCTGCAAAATAATAATTTAACAGTCCTAATAATTTTTTATCCGCCAAGTGAATTTTAGTGATGAAATTATATGATTTGGCCAAATAAAATAGTATAAAAGTTGCAGAACAGATTTCTATTGTAAAAAAATATACATTGATAAAATTTATGAATTCCAAAAGACCTAAGAAGCTACAAAAAATATTCCACCATAGGGATGAACTCTTATGGTGAAGAACATTCCTAGAATATCTTTTTACAGTGAATACAAATAATATTCCACTTGAGATGAGGTCTTACGGTGTAGAACATTCATAAAATATTTATTTTCGGTTAATTTAAAGCATTCAAATGTATGAAAAATACAGAAATTGAGGCGAATAATTCATCCCCGTGTTACACCAAGTAAAGCAGAATGGGATGTTTCAAAGTTTCTTCCCGAATTAGGGTTTGTTAGCTATGCATGGTTAGGTTGCAGAGAAACACTGATTGTTTTAGATTCCGATATATCGACGCGATAAGCAGTTAGTGGCTGTAATTTGGACGCATCCCGCCCTCCAGTTGCCAATAATTTGCCCAAATTGTCAGTCCAGAATTTTTCTGGCGGAGATAACAAGGTGCTCTCTTTGCGATAACATCAATTGATGTAAAATGATTGTGTCAGTGTAGTCAGTACAGCACTGTGAATATAATCAGGTAATCACTCTGTCATTATCCCTACTAGAAGTACATTAGCAGGCTTTTATCCAAATATTGCACATCATAATATTTAATGAGGGATATTATAGTGAGCATTGGAGCCTTGCATGAATATTTGATATTCAGAAAAAAGTTATAATCATCTTACTTTTTTAGTTGCTTTTGCAACAACTTCAAGTACTGGACTATAATTTCCCACAATAATTCCTATGTCTTTCTTTGAAAATATAGAGATATATAATAACAACAGGTTGGAGATGCCAGGTCTAAGATATAAATCATTTATTTTCTCACGATATTATCGGTCGTACTTCTCTTTCGACTTTTCTGACAAGATTTTCATCGGTGATAAATTATCACGTAACAGCGATAGTTTGAGGTACTGTGTAATGTAGTAAGGTACTGTACACAGTACACAGTACTTTACAGTACCTTATACATGTATTTCTCCTGTAATAAATCGAAGGATTTAGGGACATCTGAGAGTAAAAATGAGAAGTAAGAAATAACTTATATGAAAGAAAAAGAATTGAAATACCTTAAAGGGAATCGAAGCCCAGACCTCCAGTACAGTAAACCAATACACAAACCAAAGCACTAATTTGATGTCCTTATATCTTCCAAATAAAGTACCGTAAAAGTTTACTTCTATTCAATAATAATTGAGGTAATGCATCTTTATTTCGTACTAAAACAGCACTATTATCTTTCTTATCTAATTCAAAGTAACTTATAAGACATAAGCCAAAGCTCTAAATATAATAGCAATATTACTCCATATATATTCTATTGGTGCTGCAATAACTCATTCAAGTCAGATGAGTGTATGGGAGCTATGGTATAAGGGACCTATAAGGAGACTCTGAGAGATTTAAGGGATTGGAACCCTTAAAAAACCTTAAAAATAACAAACTAAACACACTAACATTTCCTTTGTGCGACTCTGCTTGGAATTTTCTGTCTAGATATAAATCTGATGGCATTGAAAGTATAAAATATGCACACACACGAGTCTCTGGGTTGAAATATCAATAAAATATTGCAGGAAATTAACTAGTAACTGACATATTTAGTTCAATAACAATTTAATAGATCAAAGTCAGTGTGTAATAATTTATAGCATCGTGATTTTTAATAATCTTCGGATTTTATTATTTCTAATTTTCTATAAATAATTTTATCTTCTGATAAAATGAATGCTAAGTAATATAAATTCATTCTTCAATAACTATCCAAAGAATTTTCTTCATTTTATATCTCCATGTCAGTTAGGATTAATATCATAGCAATATATCAAATAGTTCTATTTTCTTTCGATCTTTCCTATTTGCCTTTCTATTCTATAATTATATTTTCCTATAATTTCCTTTCTAATTACTTCTACGAAAAGTCACAACTAGTGGGTCTATCAGGCCTTAACTAGGCATTTGGGTATACTGGTTACTAGTAGCTACAGGGTGACATCTATCAACTGCCTAGTGACACCTACCCATTCTAGTACAGACCAAGTAAGGACACGGTGAATAGAGGTAGCAGTGCTGTTAACATCCAAACCATGTCCATTCACCATATAAATGCTGTCAATGCTTCTATGCCCATAAATAGCTCAATGAAGCTAGGGACTGATTTCTTTTTATCGCACCTCTCAATAGAAATGACAATATAAAGGATTTGCTGAGATGACTCGAATTGCAGTATTTCTAGCAGTGGGTAGTGACGTTATACTGTATATCTGTCATATCTAGCAGTGGGCTATAGTCATGTGATGTGATATATCTGTCATATCTAGCAGTGGGCTATAGTCATGTGATGTGATATATCTGTCATATCTAGCAGTGGGCTATAGTCATGTGATGTGATATATCTGTCATATCTATCATATCTAGCAGTAAGTAGTCATATTACGTAATATATCTATCATATCTAGCAGTAAATACTAGGTAGTCATATTATGTAAGATATCTATCATATATAGTAGTATGTAGTCATATTATTTGGTATATCTATCATATCTAGCAGTGGTAATCATGCTGTTCGGTATACCTATATCATATCTAGAAGTAGGTAATCATGTTATGTGATATATCTATCATATCTTGCAGTAGGTATAGTCATTTGATGTGATATATCTATCTATCATATCTAGGGCCTTGCCATTTCACAAAGTATGGCAGTAATTTGGGTATACTCTTGAAAGTTTTGATGCTATAAAATAATTCATGATTTATGCCTACTAAGCAAATTTATCATCAGATGGAACAGTTGATAGCCATTGCATTGGTGATTTAATTCCATGGAGTACATATGCGTAATTGCATATGTTAATAATAGAGTAATGTTGACAATGGTACTGTGTATGGGGTGTACGTGATAGGACTATTTAAGATGATATGCATACTTACTTACATTCTTTCATTGGTTATAATGGGGTAGTTCAAGCTATTCACACTCTAGTCAATATTATTGCTTCTTTTCTTTACTATGAGCAAAAAAAGAATATCTTATATTCATGTAATCCAAAGAGTTCAAAAAGGTTTAATTCAGAAGGTATACTTTTATATTCGAATCAAGGTATTTCATAGTAAAATATACCGTTGTACTTGATAGTATTGTTGAGGAAAAGGACGGTAGTATTTATATGTATTTTATTCTCAATAAACTAACCATTAGATATTTAACTAATAATTTATCGGCATGGGTAGATAATGAATTTAATAATTATATATATTAATTGTAGATCCAATGCTGACGATTGTCTGTTTTTAGTCTTCCTATGGGGCAATAACGATAGTGACTTATTTGCTAGTCTATTATTACAAGGTTTGATTTGAAGTTAATCTCCTTGATTTTTTTTTTGTCTAACTACATATACGTAATGTCGGTTGGTTCCTAGAAAATGATGCTTACCTATTTCAACCCTTCAATCCAATCATATTATACATATATCTTAATTGGTTATTTATGATCAGTTTTGAAAGTCGTACTTTAAGAGAAAAGGTCTTTTCTAATTTCTTATTATTTATCAAATCTTACAAATTTGTCGTCATGTACAGAGACCAATTTTAGAATATTTACAACCATTACAATAAGTAAAGATTTTTTAGAAATGTGAAAATAAACTGTGTAAAAATCATTACAGATAGACTTTTTTTAGTCTGAGAACATGTAGCTTATTTATCTTTAGTGTCTGTTTATATTAGTGTAATCAGTACCTAACACTTAAGAAATTCTTTCACAATTATCTAATTATATTTATTGAGTGGTTCCTTGTATTTAGTAACAAAAATGACTTCTAAAGCCATTGGAAATTATGGATAAGGTTTTCTTAGATACAATTTGGTGTACAATAATAGCCAGATAATACTTAATAATTAAGAACTCTTAACAATAACCACAATTTCAATATTTCCTGAGAATATTTCCCTTTTTTCTCCTCTAGCTCTGGAGGTGTCAGCCGAAGAGACTTTCGAGCAGAGGCTTCGCACACACCTCATGTATGAGTACGACAGGAGTAGCCTACCTACCACCAACACAACTAGAGTCGCAATGCGCTTCACCGTGCGCCATGTTAATATGGTGAGTACATTGCGCCATGCGATTCACTGTGCGCCATGTTAATATGGTGAGTACATTGCGCCACCTAAACATGGTGAGTATATTGCGCCACTGTGTTCATTGTGAATGGTTATTGCGTCACTCACTGTACACCACTCAATCATTGTTAATGCAATGTGACTTTACAGAGATAATAAATAGAGTGGATATGGCATCATTAAATCCAGTGTAAGTACCCTCAGTCCTTCATATTTTCTAATATATCAAGGTAGGTATAGTTAATATTTATGATCAAATATAGCAAAACTATTAATGTATACCTGCATACGTATGTACAATATCATGAGGGTAAATTAAATTTATTTAGGTATGTTTTATGCATACCTGGTAGGCTGGCGGTAAATATATCTATGTGGACTTATTATATCTTGGTGATAAATGTATCTAGGGTTGACAGACGATTCGTCGAAAGACGTTTGGCTGACAAATTTTCGTAAAAGGGATACCAACACTTTCTAATGTTACAAAACATGTACTTTAACAGAATAATGTATCAAACGATCAAATTACAAAATAGAATAATGGTTAGGAGGAAAACTATTAAATAAATTTCAGTCGTTTTTCTATTTTAATAATAAACCAATACTACTCGATAATACCAAATTATTGTATAAATTAATTTGAAAAAGTGTTTATGCAAGACAAAATACATCATACCAAATAATGAAATCATTGAAAACTTAAGGACTAAATCCACACGCAAAAAACAAACATTCTTAAATTTAATTCTTTGTCTATACGTAGCTTCGTATCACAACAGCCTCGCGAATCTTGCCGTGTTCGATCGGGTGAAGGTGTCTTTTCGAGTATTTTGAGAATATTAATAAAAATATATTAGTTCTTAGTTCTACAATATTGTGTAATAAACTCATATTTTTCTTGCGGAGGATTTTTGATATTTGTTTCTGACATGATCGAAATTTGAAAATGAGATACCGTTTCATTTTCCATTTTAAGCCAACTACTGGTCTCGAAGAATTACTATTTGGTAAAACAATAACCTAAAATATCGATAAACGGCAAGATTTTTTATAAAATCTTGCCATTCAATATAGGATTAGCATTCAATTACCGAACACTCGCAGTAGTCGAACAGTGGGGTGGGCATTCACCTACTGATAATGACTTGTTAATAAATTTTATTATTATAAAACGTAAATTATTGAGAGGAAATTGTTTTAAATCTTAAAAATCACAAACGTAACTTGACCCAAAAGCATTAAGTTACTTTAAAATAATTTTACGAAAATTTGTCGACGAAACGTCTTGTCCACGAAACGTTTGTACACCGTATCTAGATATATACGTACTTCATCATGATTGTAAATAAATTTAGATGTCTATGTGCTATATCATGATGGTAAATACGTTTAGATATGTTGATGATGGTATCATGGCAAATGTATATAAGTATGTAATATGTTACATGGTAAGTGTACATTGTGAATAGCTATAAATAAAAATGTCACTAAATTTTCTTGTATCAAAGATTTCCTGTAAATCGGATGTGATAATCCATTTTCACATAGTTCTTTATTACTGTATAGAATGCACGAATACTATTTAGGTTTAATTAGAAAGGTAAAATTAATAATTGAATATATCATTTTTAGATTGAATCGGAAGACATTATGGAACTAGACGCCTGGATAACGATGGTGAGTGCTAATATTTAGCATTGACTTGTAGAGTAGACTGGATTTGCTGCTAATGATAATGTATATAAATATTAATCTTAATTACTGTGTAATTGGAATATAATAAATATCTCAAATATAGAATTAAATCATACCCCCCCCCCTTAGTTGTGGCAAGACCCCCGCCTCACCTGGAGGGAGTCAATCCATGTCCCGAAAATGTCTTTCCGACAGGATCAGATCTGGCACCCGGACATCTCCCTCTTCAACAAGTAACTCTATTCATTCCGAAACAATTTGGCTACTACGAAGGCTATATTTTCAGTAGCATTTACTCATAGCTGTTATTATAGTTCATCATAATTAGGTATATAAATGTCAATTAGGATCATTTAAGGATGGATAGTCTAATATAATAATATTTATAAACTACTTTTGACGTAACTTTAGTACAATATAATAATTCCTGGTAATTTCCAAAATGTGTTACCAAAATATCCCAATTATTACGATTGGAAATTGGTAACATTTTCAATGTTGGTCGAGTTTGACACAAAAAAAATTATTTGTAAATTTTCAGTAATTACTGGCTGTGGTTAAGTTAATTGTGAAAGAACTATTTCATATGTACTAGCTCTTTCCACAGAGTATATTAGCGTAATCTCTACGTCCTTTTAACGTAATAGTAATAAATGTCAAACTGATGGCTTTTTCCTCCCTATGTCACTAGTGCCGCAGCCATCAAGACTGAAGACCTGAGTTCCATTAGGTTGATGGTTTATCCTGACGGAGAGGTTCTCTTCGTGTACTCTACACTCATGAAGGTTCCATGCGTGGCAGACCTCACGATGTGGCCCTATGACGTTCACAACTGCTCCGCTAAGTTTGCCTCTTGGATTCATGATGGCTACCAGATCGAGTTGGATCTCTACGATGACAAGGCTGAGGTCGAGGTGCATTAGTCAATATTAGACACTCACCGCTTCTCCTAATCACTTATTGTCACTTATCGTCATCTATATTCTTTGAGCAGAGAAAGATATCGTCATTTGAGTGGATGTATTGTAAATTTTTTGTCGATTTATTTTCTTTCCATCATTGTGCTTAGAATTTCAAAGTGGAAGACTCTGATACCTATCCAATTTTTTTCTTTTCAAATTGTCCACAAGAAAGTGCCTAGTAACACGTTATTCCTAACTTTAAAAATATACTTATTCAATGTATCGAAATTTTATTAAAATAATGCTGTACTGAACTAATTAGTTTTCGAAAATCTTTAAAAATATCTACTAATTCAGTGTCATTAATTTTCCTTTCATATGTAATTTCTTGAATGTTGCTCTATATTTTTCTGTCTGTCTGTCTGTCTGCATCTTGTCTGCATGTTCTATGAAATTCTCTACTTTAATTAGTGCTATTAATTCTAACATACAAATATAAATTTACTGACAATGATAGAAGTATTAAAGTAGTTTAGCTCTCCAATGAGAAACTTTCATTGGCAATTTTCGTTAGTGTCAATCATTCGTTAGTGTCACGAATCTGTAAAATTTATTTCTGTTAGCCTATAATATAAATTGGTTGAAAAGAGTATGTCGCTAAATCAAAATTAACTTACCTATGTTATGAAATTGATGTTCACAGTTCCCTTTATTCCCAATAGGTTGACCTGGCGAAATCTTACCAAGATGAACGCAACCTCACCAGAGGCCAATGGGGTGTTCTTGCCTCCAGTCTGCAGAAGTCCACAACCTACTACTACAAGCACACTGAGCCGTACCCTCACATCACCCTCAGGCTGCTGGTGCAGAGGAATGCCCCTGCCTACTTCTACACGGTGCAGCTTCCTCTACTCAGTACGTGTATGGTCTCCTATTACTAACAAACAACTTTGAGGAAGAAATAAATACCTACATGAACAATTCAATTGAAAGAAACTTATATTTTATCATAATATTAAATTGGTTAATTTCTGTCTTTATGTTTACTGAATTTACAAAACATTTTCAACATTCGAAATACATTTGAAAAACATCATCTTCAAATCAATCCATTTAAAGATGCACAGCTGTGAATAATTAATTCTTACCAGATGTGTGAAAATAACTTGGTTTTTATCATGTTTGTTTAAATTCTATAGTGCCAAGTTATTTTTATAAATAGGGAATATATTAAATTTTGTAATAACTTATATATAACTTAACTGTCCTACTTAGCTAAAGCTGACTAAGGTGTTTACCATCTAACTCTCTGTCCGCAGTGCTGACAGTTTTGACAGCAGTTGTGTTTCTCTTACCACCTGGAGCCATCGAAAAGGTTCTGGTGGGGGCACTGATCCTATTCCTGAATATGCAGTTTTTGACCTACATCACCACCACCATTCCCCACTCTCCATCTCACACACCTCTTATTGGTGAGTGAATTACTTCAGCCTCTAGTAAATGATAAACTGTTAACTATAGAGTATTTGTGAATATTCATTATCTAATGCAATTCACATTTTGTTGTTATTAGTTCCTATATCTCTTTTATTCTGTCATCAAATTTTTCTCTGATGAAATAAAATTTAGTTTTAATTTAATTTTCAGTCTATGATTCATATTAATTCTTTTACCAGTTGTACTGGTGAGTCAGCAGTTCGTACTGACGGCCATAATAGTGTTCATCAGTGCCCTGGTGGTGAGGCTGGTGAAGGACCCCCACCAGAGCAGCTTGCCCCGCTGCTGTCAAAGAGGCCTGGCAGTCATGGCTGTCATTTGTTGCCTGGGGAACTACAGGAAAGTGGTGAGTTTAACTAATTAGGGTAAATTACTAGCTATCAAACGATTGCACAGGGTAGATCCTACTTGAGAAAAAGATTAACTTGTACTTTAAATGTCTTATTCAGGCTCCGGAAGCTTAGTCCTACAACTAGAACTAGAGCACAGGATCATAATTTGAAAATTGTATCAAATTTAGTTCATTATATATTTTGTATATACTTTTAAAGTTTTTGATATTCATTGAGTTCCAATAAAAAGTTTAGCTCCATTGAGCTCCAACGAAACATTAACCTGACGTTAAGAAACAGATTGTACGCTTTTTGTTTCTATTTTTGGTTAGAATTTCATAAACGAACATTAATTGTATTTTCGGCCTTCGTTTGAATTGTAAATGAGAGCCTGATGTAAATGAACGTTTCTCTTTTTTTCTACCTTCATCCAAATATTTAATATTAAATAGATTATACCTACCTAGCTGATATTCGAAACTAACGGGGTACATTCTTTTCCTTTAGACTTGAAATTATTAACTCTCTTATAAAACGGGTATTGTAGTGTATCTTTAAAATCAGCAAAAAGATGAGGAACATTAGCCGAATAGACTTTAAAAAAATGGATTGCAGGTGACCTTTTTTTATCTAGACAATATACGAGCAGATTTAATCATAATCCTATGTTATTCATTAATCATTATGAATCCAATATCATTATCTTCATCTTTCCTAGGCTTCGAAGTCAGAGATGTCCCCCTACCCACAGGGACTGAAAGGAGAGGATCTGGAGCTGGGAGATAACTTCATCGGTCGTTCCTACCCTAACGGAACACACACCGTACCCGGAACACCCTCTTCAGGCAACAACAACACCTCTTCATCAGGAGGTTCTTCACGAAGGGCACCTTACGATTATCTCCTTCTGGGTGCCATTTTGGACAGGGGGTGTCTGGTCATCTACCTTCTGGTGATAGTGAGCAACTTGGTGACCTTTAGGAGTGTCATTTTCTCCTGAAATCACTCCAATGTCTTACACTTTGTAAGAAAAAACATTGAAAAACGTCACAGTTACTGAAGATTAGTCGCAGTTTACATAAATCTAAACGATAGAACATTGATAAAGAATGTAACTGCCCAGATAGAAAATGAAGTGGCAGCCACCGATAATTACCAGGGGACCAATTTAATCTTCAATTACCTCATCCTAATATTCTGACTGATTACAATCCATTGGTATCTTCATGCACTAGCTGCATATTGCGACATTTTGTATTCACTTTGTTTAATTCGTTGTAAGGAATTCAAATATAATAGTTTGGAATTTAAGTACAATTAGAAGTAAGAAATTTCAACATAAATTTAATTACTTTTTTTATTTCATAAGCTGAAACGATATTTTAAAATATTTCTTTCGATATTTGTGCATTTTATCAAATTTTGTATAGTTTCAAAATGATTGAAATACTAGTCATTGGAAAAAATTGGTACATTTAAAATGAGAAAAATTAGATATTTTATGAATATTCGATTAAACTTGAAACTATTTATTATTTTAACAGCCGCTAAAGAATTTAAGAGATTTGCTCAAAATTCACTACAAAAAAGAATGATTTGAATAACATAGAAACAAGTATAATTCAAACGAATGATTTGAATAACATAGAAACAAGTATAATTCAAACGAATGATTTGAATAACATAGAAACAAGTATAATTCAAACGTATGATTCACAGTTAACATCTATAGGCGGATTATCTTTAGCTACTTTTCCCCGTGTTACGGTCTTACCAGGGCTACTTTTCCCCGTGTTACGGTCATATCAGGGCTACTTTTCCCCGAGTTACGGTCATATCAGGGCTAGCTACAGCAACAAATTCTCAAAATTCTCAAATTCTCAAACAAAATTCTCAAATTCTCAACAAAATTCAAATATATATTTTCATTTATATACAACAAAATCCTTGAAAGAGACCGATGAATTCAAACTTTTCTCTCGTACTGTCAACTCTTATATTATAATTTACACAGATAAGTACATATATTCATTTCTACTATATATGTATACTCCTTTGAAATAATAGAAAACTTAGAAAAAGGATAATATACAATTTTAATATCTATTAGTAAGTTGCAAAAAGAAGTATTTCCCAATATTAATCAAAATAGTAATTTGTTAAAATTATATTACTATCTCTTAAGTATTTACTTCTAATGATACTTACAAAATAAATAGTAATGTACAAATTCATACTTATAAATTGTGTCGTAATCTTTATTCAGAAATTAGTTAGATAACATCTGTAGTAGATTCATTCATTAATTTGGGTATTTCTTCAATTTGGCGCCTGTTTGGATATTCTATTTTCTACTTCCAAGTTCAATTCTCATGTTTTCTTAAATTAACTAGGATTTAATTTTAAGCTTTTTAGTTTATAAGAAAATCATAGTTAAGCTGTTAAGTCGAAGATGCTTGAAAAGATAAATTAATCTGGTGTCTAGAGTATGAAACTGATGCTAATTAGATTAGATTTATTGCCAATCAATGAAAACCTAAATTGATTCTTTCATCGATTTACAAATGAATATTTCTCAAACAACTCTCAAATTGCTGCTCCTTTTCTTGACATTAGATGGGAAGACTTGTGAAATGTCTATCATTAAGTAGACAAAATTCTCTTGGTTATAATTCTTAGTGATTTTCCTCATTATGAAAACACCTAAAAATGAAGTGTGCTTCTGCTAACAAGTGCCTAACTCCAGTCCTCCCTGCAAGCGTGACTGCCCAATTAAGGTCCAAGGTGCCAAAGTTGTCCGCTATCTCTTCAATCACAGTCCACTTTGCTTCTTCTTTGATGTCGGCATATAATTGATAGAAGAGATTGTTGCAGATATTTATCTATTTCATTATACTAAAGTTTACTTGTACCATCGTATAATTTTGACTCTATTAACTTGAATAACTTTATGCAAACAGTATTCTCGGCGTAGGTTCGTTTAAATTTGATGTTAGGTTTATGTCATGACTCATTTTATGTATATTTAGAATTTTGAGATTTTATATAGCTTTGTGACTTTGTGGTGTCACTTTAACGACATGGACACAGAGTCGCTCTTCGTCATGACTTTGATGACGTAACTCAATTAGCTTTTCCAAGATTATTATTTGTAAATATCGATAGCATAATGTATGATAATTACCTCTAAAGGAGGTCTGTATATTTCTGATTTTGTCACTCTTTTACGTATAGTCATTAAAATAATATAAAATTGTAGCATATGCAATGGTACTATATTATGTATTAATAAATTGCAGCTAGATATCCACATGTTTGATAATATGTTATTGTTAAATAGATTTTATTATTAGGATCAAACATTAGTACTGCAAAGGCCTTACTAAATTTTGCACTGACGAAACGAAACTCACCTCCACATGTTCACTTGGAGCATCTAATTGTCTAAGCCTGCCTATCAATAATAATAATGTGGACACATTGATTACTGCTACTTTTATTGAAATGATATATTTGAAATCTACTTTATATTTTCTACTAGGAACACCATTATTATTATGTATTTCTTTATAAACATACCTAATTCATTTATGAGGTTCAGTCTTATCTATTCTCATAGACATTTACGAATGCGACCATTTTTTGTATGTGAAATCTTTTCAGGCTCTCATTACGTTTTATTCCTTCAAATCTATTTCAATCCTTATTGGTGTCTTTTCTTCAATCAACTTTGAATAATTGTTCTCTGTATTATTTCAGAATCTGATATAAAACATCCTAAATTATCATTATTTTATTCCACCAAAGCTCATTGGTTGTAGTCAGCAACATGAATAGAGTGGAAGAGTGTTACGTCACTTCTTCACTCTAGTGTCCGGTGGTATAAAAAGCACTGACGTTAATGGGGAAATAATTATATTAACTTATAAATGCTTTTTCCCATCAAAACTCATGGATTTTCTGTAGTTTTGGGTCGTATAAATTATTATTCGAGATTTTTCATCAAGTGTCTATGTATGTAGGTAGGTATTCTATCTATACATACATCTCTAATAAGAAGAATAAATGTTTGAAAGTAATTTTATACAGTTAAGGATATGCACAGGCAGGTTCCGCTTTTATTACCAAAATCACAACTCAGAATTATTACAAATGGTAATAAGATCGAGACATGACTCAAAATGGTTATATAAACACTTTACCTCCCAATTTCTATGAGTTAGATTTAAAGAAAATGGTCTTGTGGGCTCTACGGAGCGTATATTGCAGTTTTTGTTGCCAGGATAATTAGATGAAAGTTCAAAGTAGCGAATGAATTAAAAATAATAAAATTCCACCATAGCTTTGTGGGGATGATAATTTTATTTATATAATATATTTTTCTTTATATTGCAGGAATAATGATTTTAAGGTAGGATGGGTAGGTGTTCTTCTTTTATTTTCAATTCACAAGTTGGTACATAAGCATAATATTGAGAAAAATCAAGAGCCAGGCTTGAACCTGTAAATTTGATTACAATTAGCATAGTCATAGCTACTTGATCATAGAAAACTTCTATCAGCGCTAACATAGAAAACGAAATGAAAAAGTAACTTGAAAATACTACAGAAAACTTGAGAAAAGAAATATTATTAATTAATGAGTTTACTTTAAGATTAGATTATCTATATTAATTGAATAAACACCTAATTTCATGTATTTTATGGTTTTATGATATAATAATGAAACGTTAAACGGAAAGGAAAATGTTGTGCGTGATTCGCCGCGCCTGTAGTGAAAAGAAAACTGGCTCAACTAAAAATACAAATAAACTATTATACATACAAGAAACATGGTTATTAATAAGAAAAATATAATGAAGATAACTTCCTAAAATAGTAATAATGTATTTTATTGGACTTACCCCTTTGGGGGAAATATTAAACAGGAAATATGAAGAGAATAGAAGGCAGCCACAATCTTTTACTGTTTAAACTTTTTATATGGCGTACTGCACACATACTGCACATAAAGCTAGCAGAATAGAAATTGGAAAGCCGAAAACGCTTTGAAATATAGTAAATATTGAAATATAATGAAATGAATAAATTCTAGAGAGGTTAAATAATTATAACTAAATAAATGAGATAGCTACCGCTTAACTCTCACTCAGTATAGGTGAGAAATTAGTTTGATACTTTGATTTTTTGAATTATATAATTGTATTACAATGAACAAACAGTACGTAATTTTATGCAATGCAAAATATTTTTGGCAGTAATGTTAGTTCCGAGTTTTCGGACGGTTTCACATATTCTGTCACGTAATAATTATATTATATTACATATAACTTATATTTCGAGTCTTAGGTATGTAATTATGTGCAAAAGTGATTCGAAATATTATGGAACAAACATGAAAGACATGATTATTTATAGTGTTCCATTTGGACAATACTTGGTTTGTATATTGGACAACAGTGGGAGGAATTAAGTCACGTGACAGAGCGTTTAAAAATTGTATATGGTATTCAATATGTTAACTAGATGCACCTTTTCATAATAATTCTTATTTATTTCTTGTGATCCTTGTTAAGTTTTTCGAAGATACCTTCATATTTTTATATATAAATGAAAATTATTTTGAAACTCTAAACAAAAATGACCGTTATGCAATTCGTTGTATCCGCTAGTTTGTCGTACTGCACACTTTTGCATAATTGTTTTTTGACCGGGTAGGGGGTTCCGGGGGTGGTACGCTCTCCTATACTCATATATTAGAATTCGATTTCACAAAAAATGAAATGAAAGTATTAAGTCACGCTCGGCATATCATGGGCTTACAGGGGTTTGAAAACGCGCTCGCACTCTCGGGAGTAGAGCAGGAGCCCATGGGGGTCAGCCTAGCTGAAAAAGTTACCGATTTTAAATAGTATCACAGTATCACAGCACCAATTGCCGACATAGGATCTGTACACCTGCCGGGTCTCACCTGGTGGGTGCGATCATGGGCGGGGTTTTAATGGTAGTCAAAACTAAGCTAGATCAGCTGAAAAGGTTACTACTTGAAACTAATTGCAAAATGTCCAGCATAACCCCATGGATCATTAAATGTTACTGCCAGACGTTTTTAGTGGTGGGTTGCCCCCGCCAGACGCCCAAAATGACGACCCCAAAACTAAGCGTGATTAGCTGTAAATGTTACCACTTGAAACTAATTGCAAAATGTCCGGCATAACCCCATGTAACATTTATTAAGCCATGTGTGTAAATCATATTAGTGAATAAATAATAATTTTTATCATGAAAATTTATGTTACTGTTCTAAGAAAAATGATTACTGTATTTAATAATAAATAGTAGACTAAATCTCCATGACGTCATGTTATTTATGTTTTTAGATAAAAAAAACTAC
>CANNZV010000808.1:0-216354 GCA_947561585.1 Caprella mutica | reverse complement strand
AACTTTACTAGGATAATTTCTGGTTCGCTATCTTTACTAGGATAAATTCTTGTCCGTTACCTTTATCAGCTTCATTTCTGGTCAATTACCTTTAACAGTTTCATTTCTAGTCCGTTATCTTTACTAGCTTCAATATATTATGTAACTCTTACTAATTCTCTTCATAAATGTATTAATAATCGATATATATATATATATATATAAAATCAAATGCCTTTATAAAAATAATCACCCAAACCTCACCACGAAGAGGTAGATGTATTACGAGGGCTAACCTATCGACCCCCATCCGCCCACCATGAATGAAAAATAATATATATTAGATGGATATAGAATCAAGTTTTGGAAAGATTGTATTCATAGAATTTTACATGTTGTCAGACCATCTCGAGGTAATGTGCCAACAACTGAAGTTGATGCCTCAGTTACCAGTTTTATGTTATAAATGTGAGTTTTTGGGTAATTTTTCAAAGTACCGGTGCTCACCCTAAACTTTTTAATTTTATATTTTGGATAATGGATCTTTACAAGCTTTTTACAGGGGTGCATGATCTTAACAAGCTTAAATTAATGAATTATAGGAGCAATTAAACATTTTTTTAAATATTTCAATTTATTAAATTAAATGAATGAATTATAGGAAAAATGAAACATTTTAAAAAAATATTAAATTTATTAAATTTAACGAATGAATTATAAGAGCAATTAAACATTTTTTTTAATATTTCAATTTATTTAGCTTCATTGCTGTTTTAAGGATGCTTCACACATCACCGATTTCCGTCCGGCTCGTCACCGATCCAAGATTTTTTATCACTGCGAAGAGACGGTACTGTGTGAATGTGTCCGTTGAAATTAATGTAACGATATTTTTTTTCACTGACACCGAATCACTGAGAAGATAGTGACGGGGACGGACCGGACCGGTGACGTGCCGGACGGATATCGGTGATGTGTGAAGCAGCCTTTAAGAGGAAGAACTGTTTCTTGATATATGTTGTGAGCCATCTTTGAAATGTATCAACGATGATATTAACTCCAATATATAACACCCATTGTTGTATCACAGATACATGCACAGAGGCATTCTTGGGTGCAACCTTTTTCATGGAGTGCATGATCTTAACAAGCTTTTCACTGGGATGCATGATCTTTACAAGCTTTTTACCGGGGTGCATGATTTTAACAAGGTTATACCGGGGTGCATGATCTTAACAAGATCCTGGATAATTTTGCACTCATCATTTTTACATCCATTCGCAACATTTGCGCACTATTACAATTTGAAACAAAAAAGTTTGAAATAGCTCTCCCCTACTTCACAGTCAACCAAAAAGTGCTCTAACGTCTCTAGGTTCCCCCTTACCTCCTTTCGCCGTCTCACATGTTTCCACTCATTTACCCACTCCACAATTTGCTCCCTGGACATGTCTCTTACCTGTTGCCTCTTAAGTCTCACCTCATCCATGTATCCACAATTCACCTTAAACCATCCTCCAATTCCCCATTCACCTCTCTCCACGGCAGACCAACCGATCTCGAATGTAAATTACGGACTGAACCCATTATCATGTGACGGAACGGACTGACTGAACCTGTAGGTGACAGACAGACCTACCTTATAATTTGCGGACGGATCGATTCATCTGTGACGGACGTACATACCATGCACCTCCTATGTGACGGACAAACCGACTTTGCTTGCTATGATAATATTACAAGTCCTTTCAAATGTGGATCAATATTTTATTATAATATATGTTATTCAATTTATTCTTGTGATTTTTCTTCTACCCTCTGAATTACCATCACCTTAAATACCATTACCCTAATAAAAATCACCCTAAAAGCTTGTAACTAAAAATCTAATTACTATAAAATTCATGAAAATAAGAGATAAAGTTCGTTCCCATTCCTTGTTTCTCTATTCAATTTAATAGAAATGTCGGACAATGAAGGTTAGATAGATACTTTACTCGGTGAGCTTGCATTAATTTTATTTTGATTGTCTTGGCAAATTGTAGATATCCAAAATCAACGGAATGCAAAACTTTCAAATATAATAATTATGGAGAAGATAATGTAATGACAGGTTAGAATAAAAATGAAACTAATAATGTAAAAGAAAAACCACATAGCTAGGTAGTGTTTTATAAAGAGAACTCTGCTAATTAAAAAGTTATAACTAGAGCTAGGACATTGGAGCACTTAAAAAAGAGCAGTAGTAGCGGTCAAAAGGATAAATGTACAGTAGGAGCGATAGAAAAGAGCATTTGGGGCACTTATCGGGGCATTTGGGGACAGTTGTTGGTGCATTTGGGGACAGTTATTGGAGTGTTTCATGCACCGAAAGAAAAAGCATGTTATTTTTCAAAGTAAGAATTTTAACGAGGCTTTGTTTTTTGAAGAGTTTTTCGATGAAATATACACAAGAATTATCTTTAATTTTAATCCATAAATAATTCATTTTGAAAAATCATTATGTAAATATGTAAGGCTCAAAAGTATTGTGCAATACTTGAAAAAACATAAGAAAAAGAACAATAAATGTTGAAACCAAAACGAACGTATACAGTACATATAATAATTGGAATCTATATTGAGTCTATAATGTTACAGAAAATTTTAGCATCACATGTTTTTGAAGTTTGGTAAGAATGTGAAAGTAAACCCATATTAACAAGATAAAACCATTACTCCTTAAAGGTCCCCTCCAAGCAAATATTTTTATTGCCTTATTCAACGAGGCTAATGTTCCTTATCATTTTGCTGCAAACCGCATCGAATTTGGTAGCATATTTTTAATTTTATATGCTTTTAAAGATTTTTATATTCAAAACTCTACAAAACCTATTTTACATCCGACTTACTAATTTAAGAAATTTTCCTCCTGAAGATAAAGAATGTACACCATTTGTTTTGATTGTCAACTAGGTATTAGGTTTAATAAATCCATTTAATATTCGAGTAAAGGTATAAAATTGAATGAATTTATAATATAAACTTTTATATACCTTAGAAAACAATTAATATCTAGAATAAAGGCCGAAAACGCATGGTTTGTTTATAAAATTTAAATTTGTAATCAAAACAAAGAGTGTACAATCTTCTTCTTGAGCATCAGATTAGTGATTAGCTCAATTATTGCTCACAGAGTATTAAAAAACTTTAAAAACAAATAATAAAATATTTACTGAACAGAATTGTATGCGGTTTGCAGAATAATGATCGTAGACCTTAGTTATATAATATTATGTAATAAACTCATTTTTTTCCCGGAGCCTGGAGAGGACCTTTAACATTTTTTTTGTTGACATTTCATCGTCTATCTGAGACCAAATATTTATTTCAATAAAAAGAATAATCTCTATTTCTGTGGAAGTAACAGGGGCACTAGCATAGCGGGAAACATCTTATGGAGTCAATTCGGGAAAGATTTCAGTCTGGTTTCTTCACTACGCCTTGCAAAACATTCAACCCAGTATTTACTTACTCAAACAAATGTAAGATAAAATAAGGTATGTAAAATAAAACAAAGATAATAGCAGCTAAATAGGTATGAATTACGTGAAAATCTAGGGTTACTATTAGAATAGTTACACCTCTTTCTAATTTTTATAGAACTTTTCTAATCAAATAAAATGTATAGGAAAAGGGTAACAAAATTAATATATTTAAAAAACTGATGAATAATACATTATATAACTCATTAAGTGAATATAATCAAATTAAATCAATGCATGACTAGATTAATGGTAGACATAGAATATATTTGTTAAACCATATAATTTAAAGATGTCATTGTAGGAGCTACATGGCCTTATAGAACGGATATTTTTTGCCCGATAAAATATCGTCCGCTGTACGAACTTTACCTGTAATATGATTTCTCTTCAACATTTGAAATTAGTTAACTATCAAAAAATAATTACGGATAAAATTTCTTTGACTGTACCTAAGCAATAGAACACGAACACATACCCTGGTATTTCACTGAAGCTATCTCTCTATCAATATCAAATTCGTATTTCAATCTATTTTTAGTTTAAGTATATTTATACGAACTAATTATTGGTTATATGAAGAATGGGGAAAGAAACGTATAAATTAAAGAGGTTGCCTAAATAAACCGTCTCATTAATCACTGGCAGATAACTATGTGAAATTAGTTCTACCATTCACGTTTAAGCTCTATGAACCATTAAATACACTTAAAAGTGCAGTTGTTGTTAGAATTAGGTTAAATAACAGTGGGTTAACAACGTTAAGACATAGAGTTTATTTAAAGAGTAAATATGTTATACAATTAGAAGTCTATTGAGAGATGAGTGGAACACATCTCTCACTGAGTAATGTTAAAAACAGACTACCTTCTGGTTCTACAACCAGGGGTATTTAACACTCGACGGAAGTGTGTTAGACTTTAGACCTTACGTCCGTTCCTCATTAAAAGTAATACATGGTTATTTAAACAATAGGTAATTTAATATAGCTGAGCTAGTCTAACAGGAAATTAATATTAAACATATAACGAGTGTGTAATACATTTAACTAAAATTTCAACACTCCTCCTCACACGACATTATATATTTTTCATACCTATTAATTCAACTAATTTGGTAAATCTATCAATAGGCAACGGTTTAGTGAATATGTCAGCAAGCATAGTTTCACTGGGGCAATACACAAATTTAATTGTGTTTGAAGCAACAAGATCTCTAATGTAATGAAATTTAATATCAATGTGTTTCGATCTAGGATGATTTTTTGCATTTTTAGCAATACAAATAGCTGACTGATTATCCTCAAACAAAACTATAGGATTCTTATTTGGTACTTTAAGATCTAATAGTAATTTATTTAGAAATACAGCTTCTTGGGAGGCTCCAGAGAGGGAAACATATTCAGCTTCAGCCGTTGATAAAGCAACACATAACTGTTTCACAGAGCGCCAAGAAATAATGGAATTATTTAACATAAAGCATTGGCCAGAAGTACTTTTCCTATCAACTCTGTTTCCTGCCCAGTCGGCATCTGAATAACCTATCAACTCAGAATCTTCATTACCATATGTAATGCCAAGATCAGGTGTGCCTTTTAGGTATCTAAATATTCTCTTAATTGCAGACCAGTGCTTAGTGTTTGGATTGGAACAAAATTTAGAGACATTTCCAACAGCATAAGTTATGTCCGGTCTAGTTTTAGTAGATAGATACAATAAGGCACCTACGCTGACTGATATTTAGTTTTATCTACCAATTCACAATCCTCAGTAGTTGGTTCCAAATGAGAATTAACATCAGCAGGGGTTGAAATAGGTTTACAATTATTGAATTCAAATCTATCTAATAACTCGTTGACAAATGAAGATTGATTTAGGGCTATTT
Source organism: Caprella mutica (assembly GCA_947561585.1). NCBI lineage: Eukaryota > Metazoa > Arthropoda > Malacostraca > Amphipoda > Caprellidae > Caprella > Caprella mutica. The sequence continues at coordinate 210,967 of CANNZV010000808.1, read as the reverse complement.
TATTTGCGGCTTGTACGACTTTTATGCCTAAGAAATAGGATAATTTTCCTAAGTCTTTCATCTCAAATTTAGCACTTAAATCAATCTTGATTTTAGTCAGATCATCATAGTTCTTACATGCTACAATAATATCATCTACATACACAGAAATGAAGCATGGAGAGTTATTGATTAATTTAACATATATACATGAGTCACAAGAGGACTGAATAAATCCTAAGGATTTAAGATATGCATCCAACGCATCATTCCAACATTTGGGTGATTGTTTTAATCCATACATAGATTTATTAAGTTTACATACTAAATCTTCTTTTCCTGGAATAGCATAGCCAGGAGGCTGTCTAATATAAACATTTTCTTTAAGATCCCCATTCAAAAAGGCAGAATTGACATCCAAGTGATGTACAAATAATTTTTGATTAGCTGCTAAAGATAACATGGTTCGCACCGATTCAAATCTCACTACAGGAGCAAAAATTTCATCATAGTCGATTCCAGGTCTTTGTAAAAAACCCTGAGCGACTAATCTAGCTTTATATGAAACCACTCTACCATCAGATCCCTTTTTTCTTTTAAACACCCATTTAGATTTAATTATGTTTAAATCTGAGGTAGGTTTTACGAGTTCAAAAACTTGATGTTTCTCAAAAGAATTTAAATCCCTCTCCATGGCATGTTTCCATTTAGAGGATTCAGAACCGCTATTAAGAGCCTCAGATACCGACCTAGGTTCGATATTGATATTCCCATTGACTAATAAACCCTCCTCCTCCTCCTCAAAATGATCATACTCCCAACTACCATATCTAATAGGAGCTCTACGAGTTCTAGACGATCGTCTAAGATCCTCATCAGGACTGATAGCTGGTACAGGTTGCGCCTCAGGGAGGATTATTGGAGGAGTATCGTCAGGAGTTTGGTTTTCAGGCTCAGCAGGTTCTGAATCTTCTGAGTGGAACACCAGTGGAGAGGTAGGAGTCTCACTCAGTTGAGGGCTCTCAATCTTAGATGAAATTGATTCATCAAAGGTTACATTCCTGGAAAAGAAGATTCTTTTAGATTCAACATCATACATCTTATACCCTTTAGTAACTGTGCCATAGCCAATAAACAGACATTTGGTAGCTTTATTTTCTAATTTTGATCGTTCATCTCGAGAAATATGGGCATACCCGGTGCATCCAAAAACTTTTACATGCCTAACATTTGGTTTTCTAAGATTTAAAGCTTCATATGGAGTTTTATTTACTAAAAATGAATTAATGCATCTATTATTTAGATAATTTGCAGTATATAGTGCTTCACCCCAGAATTCCTTATCAATTCCTGAATCAGATAACATACATCTAACTTTTTCCATAATAGTTCTATTAAATCTTTCAGCTAACCCATTTTGTTCAGGAGTTTTAGGAATAGATTTCTGGTGAATGATACCTTCATTTAGTAAATATGATTCAAACTTATTTGAGGTATATTCTCCTCCATTATCTGACAGCAAGGTTTTAATTTTCCTTTCATAAATATTTTCAACCATAGCTTTCCATTCCAAAAACTTCTGAAACACATCACTCTTATGTGCAATAACATATATCCAGGAGTATCGAGTAGCATGATCAATAAAGGTCAGAAAATATGAATTATTACCCCTGGAAGTGGGAGTAATTTTCCCACAGACATCTGTGTGGATTAAATCCAGAGGTTTACAATTTTTCTTAATGCTTGTAGAAAAAGGTATTTTATGCATTTTCCCATTACAGCAGTGTTCACACACGCCTTCTATAGCTTTTAATTTACTATCCAGACCATTAACTGATTTAGTTCGGATTATTTTAGTCAAGTTATCTTTACCTATATGACCGAGCCTTCTGTGCCATAGAATGTTTACTTTATTTTGATCGACAGTTACTGCAGCTTTATGAACTAAAGTATTAAGATAATAGAGTTGACCAACACAGTTAGCCTCAGCAATTAACTCTTTATTCTCGTTCAAAATTTTACATTTATCATCTTCAAAAATAATAGATTTATTATTACTTGTCATTTTTGACACTGATAGTAGATTAAAAGCTAGATTTGGCACATTTAGTACATCATTTATTTTACATGTTCTACTTCCACCACCTGGTATATTCACAATAACAGAAACATTTCCTAGTGAAATAGCTTGTTAGACATCTCCATTTCCTACTTTAACATTGATAGGTTTGCTAATATTTGCAAAATCTTTACATAAATTTTTATCACCACTCATGTGTGATGAAGAGCCTGAATCTATTATCCAAATATTACTGTCGGCATATTTGTTACAAAGAGCGATATCATTAGCATACATTGTGTGATTTAGTTCTATATGACTTACATTTACAACATTTGGCTGGTTTTGAGTTCTGTTAGTTTGAGAAGATCGTTTAAAGGTCCTCTCCAGGCTCCGGGGAAAAAATGAGTTTATAACATAATATTATAGAACTAAGGTCCACGATCATCATTCTGCAAACCGCATACAATTCGGTTCAATATATATTTTATAATTAGTTTTTAAAGTTTTTTAATACTCTGTGAGCAACAATTGAGCGAATCACTAATCTGATGCTCAAGAAGAAGATTGTACACTCTTTGTTTTGATTACAAATTTGAATTTTACAAACAAACCATGCATTTTCGGTCTTTATTTAAATTATTTTAGATATTAATTGTTTCCTAAAGTATATAAACGTTTCTATTATAAGTTCATTCAATTTTATATCTTTACAAGAATATTAAATGGATTTATTAAACATAATACCTAGTTGACAATCAAAACAAATGGTGTACATTCTTTTTCTTCAGGCTGAAAATTTCTTAAATTAGTAAGTCGGACGTAAAATAGGTTTTGTCGAGTTTTGATTATAAAAATGTTTAAAAGCATATAAAATTTAAAATATGCTACCAAATTCGATGCGGTTTGCAGCAAAATGATAAGAAACATTAGCCTCGTTCAATAAGGCAATAACAATATTTGCTTGGAGGGGACCTTTAAATTTAAAGCAGTCTTTCTTCAGGTGTCCCATTTTTTTGCAAAAATGACAAATGATGGACTGTTTATTTACTCCAGCATAATTCTGAGTATTGGATAATGCCAATGCATTATTGGATTTAATACTCAACTTTTCAGCTTCTCTCCGGAGTGTGTCAGCTACGGTAATCCAGTTAGGGATGTCTGTCTGAGCTTCAAGTGCGGTGACAAGCACTTCAAACGGCTCTGGTAGAGAAGAAAGGAGACAAATAACTTTATCCTCTTCACTGATCACTTGATTTAACAAGGCAAGCTCTTGAAAAACTTCAGTTAGTTCTTTCAAATGAAAGTCGAGTAGTTCGGGAGACTTCAATTTTAAATTGTAGAGCTTTTTCTTCAGTCGAAATTTGTTCGCCCACGTGTTTTTTTGAAACGTTTCTTGAAGGGTGGTCCAGACAGCGTGTGGATCCGTGGGTTGTCCAACTAAGTACAATTGATCCGGTGAAATGGATAGTACTATATCTGCCAGAGCCTTATTATAATTATTAGCATAGGCATTCTTCACCTCAGTTGAAGCTGAATCAATTGGAACTGGTTTAGATCCATCAGTTTCTCTCGTAAGAGATACATCTTCATTTGTATCCTCCAGGTGGGGTAATTATTTCCGTCTAGGGGAACAATCCCCTGTAACTTATTTGAAGACATGTTTTCAAAGTATTTATTATCTTTCAATACTTAACAAACATAAACAAACAATGCAGTTAAATTGATTTACTGTTTAACTGAATTGATGTTTTAACATTATTCTAATTCATAAGAATAACTGAATATAATTATTAATATTCAATTGGAACAGCAACACAAGTCTTAGTTCGCAAGAACCTTTTGTTGAAAGTATTTATTATCTTTTAACAAACATAAACAACCAAAGCAGTTAAATTGATTTACTGTTTAACTGAATTTGATGTTTTAAAATTATTCTAATTCATAAGAATAACTTCACTGAATATAATTATTAATATTTAATTGGAACAGCAACACAAGTCTTAGTTCGCAAGAACCTTTTGTTGAAAGACTGTTTACCAAAGGATAAGGTCACAGATTTAAAGGTAATTTGTGACCTCTCTTGACACCTCTTCCGCACAAATACTAAATAATTATATTATAACACAAGTGCATTTTTCGCTAGAGCAAACATTATACTTGACCTCATTAGCGCGTTAACACGATATGCTTACACAAGCGTTTGAGTGATATGTTTCATATAGGTTAACACTTTTTCACTGCACTTCGTTTTTATATTTATTACAGTTATAAACTTCTAATTTGTTTAAACATAATTTGATTTATAAACTCTTATCGTTCACTGGGCCCATAACCTGTTAGAATTAGGTTAAATAACAGTGGGTTAACAACGTTAAGACATAGAGTTTATTTAAAGAGTAAATATGTTATACAATTAGAAGTCTATTGAGAGATGAGTGGAACACATCTCTCACTGAGTAATGTTAAAAACAGACTACCTTCTGGTTCTACAACCAGGGGTATTTAACACTCGACGGAAGTGTGTTAGACTTTAGACCTTACGTCCGTTCCTCATTAAAAGTAATACATGGTTATTTAAACAATAGGTAATTTACTATAGCTGAGCTAGTCTAACAGGAAATTAATATTAAACATATAACGAGTGTGTAATACATTTAACTAAAATTTCAACAGTTGTCCACCCGGTAAGAATGATACAGTTATTTGACATTACTCAATCTTGGTGCTCAATAGAAATCAACCAGAGTACATATGGAGCATTTTGGGGCGTTTTGAGCACTTTGGGGCGTTTATAGCGTTTGGAGCATAATGGAGCATTATGAGCGCTAGTGGCATTTAACTTTAAATGCTCCAAAAATTAAATTAGTGAACCAAAACTAGTTATTTAATTTATATTCAACTATTCATATTACTTTTTTCATAAATTATTGCTTTAACTACCATCATAAATTATTGCTTTAACTACCATCATAAATTTGAATATATGTTAAGAGGACTTTTACTAGTTCTTTCATTGAATATATAATCACCTGAAAATTTTTCCTTTTCATAAAAAAATCACCTTTTAAACTTTTTTCACCTTTATGGATAATTAAAAACAGCAAATAGCTATATGAATTAATTTTTTTTTTTTTTGGAGTAGAAATTTTTCAACATCATTACAATATAAATAGTATATAATTACAATAATAAAGTATTCGCAATAATAATACCCAGCAAACCTGTCCGAATCTATTCGATATCGGGTTGTGTCTAATTCGTTGTGCTGGTAGCGCATGCCAGTAATAGATATGAAATACAGTCAGAGATGGGCGGGAAAGTACTTCCCAAGTACCAAGTAAAAGTACTAAGTAACAAGTAAGTACTTCAAGTACTACTTGAAGTACTTTCCAAAAAGTACTTTGAATAATTACTTAGAAGTACTTTTTACAAGTACTTGTTACTTTCCAAGTAAAAAGTACTTTGCAAAGTACATTTATCCTTTCAGTCAAGAGATTTTGAAAGATTAGTTCTAAAATCTGTACAAAATTAGTTCTTTTTCTCATCAAAACTGTAATTACAGCAACTGGATAAAAACTAGAGTTTGAAGAGGTCCAACATGTTGGAAAATTGTTTGTCAAGCAGTAAAATTGAAAACTTTGTCAAACAGTAGAATCGAAAATTAAGACAGTAAGACATTGTATACTTTTATGTGACAGTGAATATTTATATATTCTGACATACAATCATGTATAGAGACTGAGTTATATTGACCAATTTAAGTACATTGAATATAATTATTTTTGATACCTAGATATCACAACCAATATTTACCAAACACATTGACGAATTATAAGCGTGTGGACGTGTACAGTGAGTCACTGTGATGATGTACTTACTATCTGAGTAAAGAGTCATTGTGATTTGTGATGATGTATATCAGAGAAAGAGTCATTGTGATTTGTGATGATGTACTATCAGAGAAAGAGTCACTGTGATGATATACTATCAGAGAAAAGAGTCACTGTGATGATATACTATCAGAGAAAAGAGTCACTGTGATGATATACTATTAGAGAAAAGAGTCACTGTGTTGATGTACTACCAGAGAAAAGTCACTGTGATGTACTGTCAGAGAAAAGAGTCACTGTGAAGATGTACTGTCAGAGAAAAGAGTCACTGTGATGATGTACTATCAGAGAAAAGAGTCACTGTGATGATGTACTATCAGAGAAAAGAGTCACTGTGATGATGTACTATCAGAGAAAAGAGTCACTGTGATGATGTACTATCAGAGAAAAGAGTCACTGTGATGATGTACTATCAGAAACGAGTCACTGTGATGATGTACTATCAGAGAAACGAGTCACTGTGATGATATACTATCAGAGAAAAGAGTCACTGTGATGATGTACTATCAGAGAAAAGAGTCACTGTGATGATGTACTATCAGAGAAAAGAGTCACTGCGATGATGTACTATCAGAGAAAAGAGTCATTATGTTGATGTACTATCAGAGAAAAAAGTCACTGAGAAGATGTACTATCAGTAAAAAAAGTCACTGAAGAGATGTACTATCAGAGTTAACAGTATAAATTATTAGTTTTTTAATTGTATAGTAAATGTACTTGGTACTTCTAAGTACTTTAAAAAGTACTTGGTACTTGTACTTTGAAAGTACTTTTTTATTTGAGTACTTGGGCAACTACTTCAAGTACATTGATTTACGAGTACTTGTACTTAGTACTTAAGTACTTTCGATGTACTTTTCGCCCATCTCTGAATACAGTTAAATTAGATATCTAACTGAATGTATCTAAATTATTTGACTGTTTAGAAATCTAATTTGTGTCTACCATCAGTGTCCGAAAATCTTCACTCTAGTCCGCATCGTTTATTTTCTAATCAGAAATCGTTTAATGCATATCGAAACAACACCAGTAAATAGATATCTTGTATTATTGAATTCTGTTTTAGAATAGATATCTAAAATTTCGTATAATTTATGATCAATTCCGATATCTACCTAAATGAATCGAAACAAAATCAGTAATTAGATATATATTATATTACGGAATTACGTTTTAGAATAGATATCTAAAATTTCATTCCATTTATGATCAGAATAGTGTTGCATCGCCAACCGAAAATGTATCTGAAAGATCAGATTTTTCTTTATTGTTACTATTTAGAAACAATAAGTGAAATATAGCTGCGTCATTTAGAAAGAGTACTGAATACTGTATATCGGTATCAATCATCCATTGAAACAGTTAATGAATATTTTTAATTTAGATGTATAAGTGTATTTGATATCGATATGGTGTCTATTGCATTTCTTAAGCACTTTAGTTTAGATTGCTTTTTTATTTAGTTAAGTGTTTCATGTGATATTCTAAAATGAATCTAAGCGATACAGAGGATCTATGTATTTGGTTATTTTTTTGACATCGAAAGTGAAGAGTACCCCAGCAAACATGAATGTATCTATTCGATGTCTAAACGAATCTGTATAACCTCTCTTCCGACATCGAATACCAGTAACAAATTAGACATGGTGACATCAAGTAGACATCAATCCGATATCCGTTTGCACCGCTGAACTGCATCATATCAAGTATATTTGGCATCGAAGCGATACCGTTATAACAGCGTTGAATAGAAAGATAAATTACGACATCCAACATACATAGGGATTCTCTATCGAACAGACGCCTAATTATATATCTAATATGCTTCGAAACGATATCCACTTGCATACAATAAATAAATAAAAATAGAAAATTCTTAAGACATTTATATAATAATGTAGGTACTGTACGTTTAGATGCATATCAATTTGATTAATGTTACATAGTGTTATATATAAATTAAATGGGAAGAAATGAAGTGACGTGTCCGGGAATCGTTCGTGGGTCCAACCGTCGTCGTGCCTGTAGCTCTGTCACTTTGCCAACGTGGATGCATCTAAATAAAAAAAAAAAATTCATATTAAATGACCCGGAGATACTTAAAGAAATTTTAAAGTGAATAAAACAATACAAGCAAGCACCGCTTTTATAACCAAAATCACAACTTATTGTTATTACAAATAGTAATGAGTTGGTCAAATTTTCATATAATTGTAACTCCTTAAAAATTTCGATCTCTATGAGTTCAAATTAAATAAAATGTTTTGAGGCTACGACTTAGAATACAGATGAAAGCTCTGTGATGAAAGTTCAAAGTAATGAATGCATTAATTAAAATTTAACCATAGATTAACTCTCACTCAGTAAATATAGGTCATAATAGTTGAGTAATTAGTCTGATATTTTGACTTATATAATTGTATTTCATTGAACAATCAGGAATTTTGTGCTCTGTGAAATATTTTCAGCAATAGGGTATATGTTCAAAGTTATTAATAGGGTCTATATTTTCGAACACGTGACAAAAGAAAATATAATAATCATTATTTAACTACTATTTAATTAGTAACATAATAGCTGAAGATATGATACCAATTGAAATAAAAGTTAAATAATGATTATTAAAATATTAAATATAGATTTATTGAGTCCGATTACCACTTTAAGTTTAATTATCTATAATGTGAATCACTGAATTTTAATCGTCTCATTTGCAGCTTTTGGCACTAGGTGAAAGCTCAAGTTATCGGATATGGGGTTCAGCATTTTACGTAGAAAAATTATTTATGTAATGATTTTTATTTCTAAACTTGTATTTTACGTACTGGTATCATGGATGCCACTTTAAGTAAGAATTTAATAATGATAATTATTATATTTATTTCTTACATATTTGAAAATGTGGAACCATCCGATAATACAGAACTTACTCTAAAATTGAACGTGTTAAATAGCCTCTACACAGTACAGAGAATATATAGTATCCCAGAGCTATAGGGGGGATATTACGCGTGTCCCGGTAGGCTGTGACGTCACATGTCAACAATGGTGCGTAAGTTTGTACGTACAGTACAAACACAAAAGATGGCTGCAACACACCCAACTTTTGTTAAATAACGTTTTCGGTGATATTTTTTTTTCAATTCCACATTACCGCATGCTATTATCCAATCTTTATAGTCATACGGACGAAAATTAAAAAATGACTGTTGATGAAATTGCTACTGGTCTTTTTACACCCAAAATAGTAACAAATTTTTAGTCTTGAAGAAGATGATTTATTCAAGATAATTAGATCATTAGTCAGATCGGTCGCGTTGGCCGCCATCTTAATTCTCTATTCCACGTGACCCACAGCAATTCTGTTTACTATGACGTGACCTCTTGTTTACATACATGACGTCACAGCCTACCGAGAATAAATTTGAATAATACATGTAACTGGGGTACTATACTATTCTATGTACTGTGGCCTCTACGTTTAGTAGAGGCTACTACTTAACACAAAATCTAAGACCTCGTACGTAATTGTGGAGCGTAACCCTAGCGCTATCCTCTAAAACTGCATGGAGAGTTAAAAACACTATAAACATCGTAAACATAGAATAGACAATACATAATCCAAATTATAACAGCTTTGGTTCCCAAGGGACGCCACCCCACTTCTCTTCTATTCACCAAAGACAGCTTCAGGAACCCCCATGGGCTTATTTACAATAAGCGGTTTAGAATACATTCATAACAATAAATGCACTGGCCATCGAAAAATCACTTGATTGGTTATTCATTCTTTTTCACGTTACTGGAGGAACACTGTTCAACAACCGATGTTCCAATATCGCTTACTTTACGTTGATCAATTGAACAATCGCACTAGCTTGCCAATGCCCGATCGTACCTTTACAACTGCCGTAGTCCCCTATAAGAGTATTAATTATTGGGTATAGTTTAAAGGGAGCACAACGTACGTTATATAGAAAGGTACAATCCAATGGAATAGAAATTATTCCTACATTTCTATACGTATTATAAAACAGGAAGATAAGAAAATGAATTTCCAAATTTGAAAGGATTTTCTTTTAAACTGTACGTATCTGTTTTCGCCCTTCTGGTCGAAGTATAAATTCAGATATTGTTTGGAAACAGACATGCTGACGTCAAGATGATGCTGTTAAAACCATGTATCGGTTTTCGTGTTTCTACTCGAAGTGTAAATTCAGATATCATTTAGAAACAGTCATTCCGATATCTACTATGAGTCGAAATGGTTGCTAAGTCGATACCCACCGTTAGCGCTACGAAATCGACAGCAAACGGCATCGAATCGACATTCATATGTTTGTTGGGAGTCCCCTATATAGGCTATAGCCTATAAGTATATTAATTATTGGGTATAGTTTAAAGGGAGCACAACGTACGTTATATAGAAAGGTACAATCTAATTGAATAGAAATAATTTCTACGTTTCTATACGCATTATAAAACAGGAAGATAAGGAAATGAATTTCCAAATTTGAAACGATTTTTTTAAAACTACGTATCTGTTTTCGCACTTCTGGTCGAAGTATAAATTCAGATATCGTTTGGAAACAGACATGCCGACTTCAAGATGATGCTGTTAAAACCATGTATCGGTTTTCGTGTTTCTACTCGAAGTTTAAATTTAGATATCATTTAGAAACAGACATATTCCGATATCTACTATGAGTCGAAATGGTTGCTAAGTCGATACCCACCGTTAGCGCTACGAATTCGACAGCAAACGGCATCGAATCGACATTCATATGTTTGTTGGGATATAATTACTATGATATAATACATCATACTATTGAATTTATTTAAAATATATATCTATTCCTTTACAGAAAATGGCACAATTCTAAAACAAATTTAAATATTATATTTTCTATTACAGATTAAAATATTAAGATATACTGAGATAATATAGCTAGTAAAACATATCCTAAAATCGAATTTATTTAACAAACTAATTATTATTTAACTGAAATATTGTAATTTATTCTATTCTCTACAGAAAATATGAGCAATAATGAAACAAAATACACTAATTCTTTCGTTTCAGAAAGAATTTGTACCGTATAGTACAAACCGGTGCTCAAAAAAACCTGAGTGTGAATATTTATTAAATAAGTATTTAGGATGCGATTACCTTATAAATTTCTTATATGTTATATAACTTTAGTTCTACAAATTTAAAAAATTTATTGATATGTATTCTATTTCAAAGAGTGGAGGAGACCTTTTATTAGACGGCTCTTTAAGCTGAATCCTAATCCAATTCTTTGCGTGAGTCATGAGGTACATGGTCACTGTTAGGACCGATATCCTCATAAAACTGAAGAAAGAAGAAGAAGGCAAATGTGCTCTGTTGCAAGATTTTATTTCGAGGACAATTTGTCTCCAAAGATTTTCAAACCTGTCTCCAAAATAACCAGAACTCTCAAAAATGTCTCCAATAATAACATATACTAAACCTAGGAATTACTTAGAAAATTGTCTCTAAGATCTTGCTAAGATAGTTTTTTACTTTTGTCCTCAAAAAATGTCTCCAAAGATATTTGGGGACATCAATCACATCATCATACATGGACGCGCTTTGCAGTCTTGGTCCCCAGTGTACCAGACCCAGGTAATAAAATGAATTGCTAATTAGTCTCCAAGCTTGATACGTATTAAAAGCTGAGCGGCTGACTTTGCACAAAATTCCACTGACTTTTTGAATTTGCTGAAAAATAATCCACCATAAATTTCCAGTAATTTGGCTGATACACCATCATTTTACCCATTTTCCCACCGAAAATTAATGGTAACATAGGAATAAATAGCTAAAAATCCACCGACTTTGCCAGAATATTATTTTTAATGGAGAAAAATTCCACCGACATCATGACATGTCGGTGGACCAGTCTGTATTTGATGCACAAAATTCCACTGACTTTTTTAAAAAGCTGAAAAAATCCACCATAAATTTCCAGTAATTTGGCTAATCCACCAACATTTTCCTAATTTTTCCACCGAAAATTTATGGTAACATATGAATAAATAGCTAAAAATCCTTTGACTTTGACAGAATATTATATTCAAAGGGGAATAAATTCCACCGACATGTCGGTGGAATTTACCACGAAATACAGACTGGGGTATAAATAGTTAAAAATCCACCCGACTTTGCAAGAATATTATTTTCAATGGAAAAAAATTTAGTGAATTTACCACGAAATACAGACTGGGAGCAGCGCACCACTGTACATCCTATTAGCCCAGTCTACAAAGTGTGTCAATCTGTCACCAAGATTTCAGATCAATTAGTCTCCAAAATTTTTCAATTTTGTCTCCAAAATGACCAATTTTTTTCTTAATGTCTCCAATAATAACATATAAACATAGGAATTAATTAGAAAATAGTCACCAAGATCTTGTTTTGATGAATTTTCCCTCAAATATAGTCTCCAAAGTCTATAAGATCTTTGGCGAAATGGAGATACCTAGTTTCAGAGAATGTTCATTGAGTCGCCAATATATTTTTTTTTTTAAATAAGTCAACATAAATTAGTAATGCAGTCGCCAGTCGTCATAATTTAATTCCAGTTTTGAAAGTAGACAGTCACCAATATACCCCAGTCTGAAAAGTAGAGCAGGATTTGTGGATTAATCCTGCGCCCAAGGTCTATTTAATTCCTATGTTCCCATGTTATTTGCTGCGCCCAAATCCAAATTTCTGTAAAAAATCCTGGGTCTGAGGAGTCCTTCTTTTCAGACTGGAATATACCTATATTATTATAAGTTTATAACTACCTAAATAAATTGAGAGCAATCAGCCAATCAGAGAGAGCCATACAACTGATACCAGCCAATCACAGAGAGCCTGAGAGAGGCATACTTTCTTTCATAGTTATTCATTTGGTTTTTTTTTCTGATACCTAATTATTCAGAGAGCATCAAATTAAAATGACAAGTAGTGAGTAGTGACCACATCATTCATAACAAAAGAACACCGAAAACAGAAAACTGATATACAATTTGAATTAGAGCTACATCGTGGAGCGCGCCATAACATATCAGCTGCCCCCGAACCCCCCTGGAAGGCTGTCAGGTCATTAAACATTCATGAAGTGTGCAGTACAACAAACTAGTGGATACAACAAACTACATAACAGACAATTGTGTTGAAATCATTGATAGCTTGTAGAGGGGTGCGCCATATTGTAGTGCGCCGTAATGTGGTGTGCCAGTCTGTATTTGGTGCATAAAATTACACTGACTTTTTGAAAAAAGCTGAAAAAATCCACCATAAATTTCCAGTAATATGGCTGATCCACCAACATTTTCTCCATTTTTCCACCAAAAATTAATGGTTGCATAGGAATAAATAGCTAAAAATCCACTGACTTTTATAGAATATTAATTTCAATGGAGAAAAATTCCACAAACATGTCTGTGGAATTTACCATGAAATACAATCTGGCTGGTGCAGACTGGCTAATAATTTCATGGTAAATTAAATTCCACCGACTTGGTGGGTGGAATGGAAAAACTCTCCATTAAAATGGCGAGTTTGGACATGCTCTATTACCTGGACTCATGAATATTCAACCACGGATTTTATTAATTCTGGAAAATACTTTAGGCTAACAGATGAATTTTAGAGGCTAAATGCTGCAGATTAGACAGTTCATATTGTAGAGGGCTGCATTAATATTGTTGACTGAATTTTTGTTATAAATTGCTTTCCTCTGAAACACTCCTCTCAGCAACATCAGAGTTGTAAACTGGCACTCAGTTTATTTTTATCTCAGTTCTCTCTCAGCCTCCATAGTGTCAACATGTCTCCCTTAAGTGCTCTGTGTTTGTTTACCTTTTTCTTTGTTTACTTTTGTGTTTTCTTATTTCATTGGTGTTTATTTGTTTAATTCTCTTTCTTGTTCAGATTTCTATTATTAGTATCTAATCAGTCTTGAAGTAGATATTGAGTATCAAATAGGAGTGCAGTTTTGGAATTGGTTAATTGGAATAAGTTCAGCCTAGGGTCTATCTAATCTGGAACTCTTAGACTATTGTCTCGTGCTGATGATTTGTTGCTGCTGCTGTTTTCTGGTTGATTCTTGGTAGTAGAGCTTCACTATTTAGTGGTGAGTTTTTAATTGCTGTTTATTGGGAATTTTTATATAGGTATGTAATTGTAATTTAGGATAGTGAAGTATTTAAAATTAAAAAAAATCATATCTATTTAAAATCATATAATCTATTTAAAATCATATAATCTATTTAAAATCATATAATCTATTTAAAATCAAATCGTATTATTATTCTGAAAGTGGGGTTTTTCCACACAGGAGCTCTAAATCTTGGGCAGGTCTATATTAGGGTCCCATCCAAACGCCTTCAGTCAAGTGCGAACTCCTTACCTCTTTTGACTACTGCATACCCTATTGGCCGCTATTTAGAATATCTGCTACTGCATACCCTATTGGATATTACTCGACCATTTATCTCCAGTAGCTGCTAGAATCGGGGAACTGAAAAATATAAAGCTTGATGTCATATGCCCTTGTATTCTTTTTATGTATCCTGGTTTCTAAAGTAGCATTGTTTTGTTTTTGGGAATCTCTTCTTAATTTATTATCATTATGAATTGGTACTCAGGAAATGTCAGGATCGTTAGATAAATTGAAGTCGACTTTATAGGTAGCTGTAATTATAGCAATATTTCAATATCACTTTAATAGGCCATCATTATCATTTGTTCATCATTCCATTAATTTGTTCTTATTCGCTGTTTGAAATGTTGTAAGTGAGTTAGTTGTTTTCAAAATAAATAGGTTGTTCTGTTGTTGTTTCAGTTGCTCTTCCTTAGTTTTTTTGACACCTACAGGTGAATAGAATCCCTCTCTGGATTAAAAGAAGGAGAACCCTGTGACCCCTAACCGTTTCAATATTGATTTTTTAGGGATGGGACAAAGTATCGGTATCGGCAAGTATTGGCATTTTTGTGGAGTATTGGCAAAGGTATCGGTATCGGCATATAATGAAAAGTATAGGCCGATACTTGTATGATTATTTAAATTATATCCATTTTAGTGATGGGACGATACCAAGATTTTTAACGATTCCGATTCTATCCAAATGTACCGAATCCCGATACCTGATTATATTATTTGGGCTAGATATTTAGCTACCTAATTGTACCTTACCAAGTATCATATTAAATCTTCAATATTAATAATTCCATAAGTTCATTTTCAATTAGCAGTGTTTACAAGTAGGCTGAAACTTATATGGTAAAGCCATATTGGTTTTATTGAAACTGTTTTAACACATTAATTTTCATTTTATTGAGTAATCATTAAAGGTCCTCTCCAGGCTCCAGAAAAAAATGGGTATTTTTAAATAATATTGTAGAACTAAGGTCTACTATCATTAATCTGCAAACCGCATAAAATTTAGTTCGGTATATATTTTTTTATTATTCTATATGCTTGTAAAGTTTTTAATAGAAAAAAATTGGTATTTTTAAATAATATTGTAGAACTAAGGTCTACTATCATTAATCTGCAAACCGCATAAAATTTAGTTCGGTATATATTTTTCTATTATTCTATATGCTTGTAAAGTTTTTAATCAGACACTGCAACAATTGTACGAAACACTAATCTGTCGCTGTAGAAAGTGATTGTACACTCTTTGTTCCTGTTTCCAATTTGAATTTTATAAACCAAAAATGCATGTTCAGTCTCTATTTAAGATTTAAATTGTTTCCTGAAGTATAAAAACGTTTCTACAATTAGTTTCTCCAATTTTGTACCTTTACTGTAATATTTAATAGTGAATTTATGATACCTATCCAGTTGGCAATCAAAACAAACAGTATAGCTACATTCTTTTTTTTCTGACTGAAAATTAGCAATTTGGAAGTGAAATTGGTTTTGTAGTGTTTTGATTATAATGATCTTTAAAACCATATAAAATTAGCTATAAATATGCCTTCAAATTTCATGGGGTTTGCATCAAAATTATTAGAAGCATTAGCCTCATAGATTTAAATGATAAAAATAAATGCTTAGAGGGGACCCTGAATAAAGCCCCGTTTACACGCTACGATAAATTAAAGCGATTTATTGAACACAAAGATCGCAACAATTTATCAGGTGAATGAGACAGTGTTTATACGCAACGATATTTACTCCAATATCTCTATTTTTTACTAACCGTCATGGAAGAAACATTGTGGTGGTCTGCATTTGGAATGTGTTTACCATTAAATATTGAGCTAGATTGCAATGATTTCTTGAAATTTGAGCCTGCTAGCACCAATCACACAATCCAATTCAACTCCAATAAATCGCTACAATCTCCTTTTTACATGTATTATAAATTGTAACAACCTCTCCATTACGATATATCGCTGCAATTTATCGTAGCGTGTAAACGGTGCTTAAATACTAATTAAATAATAAATATAAACCTACAATAAGTTGATAGTTAGACTATTGGAAGTCTGGAATATATTTAATTTAATTGAAATTACAGTTAAAGATATTATTTAACTAGTTACAAACTTATTAGAGAGTATTATGTTTGACCTCATCTAGAAATACATACACTACATTTTAAGTTTTACTGGACATATTACCATGTTACATATGATACACAACAAATAATCGTTTTTAGGTATCGGAATCGCCCTAAAATTTTGGTACTCCGATTCCGGATACCTTGAAAAACTCCGATTCTCCGATGCTTCCGATTAATCGTCCCTTTACTAATTCATTTCATAATTTTTTTTATTAAATTTCTATTATTCTATAGTCATAAATGAAATAAATAATGAAAAAAATTAATTATAAGTACCAATCTAATAATTGACCAACTACCTTCTAGAGTTCTTAGTATAATTTTTATTTATTTATTATGACATGCATGATATTATCAATAAAACATTTAAAGTATATACAGAAACTACCAATATTGTTTTTGAGTCTGACTATAAATTTAAGATAAGAATTATTCAGCTACTGTTGACCATTTTTGCACCTATTTATTACAAGTACCACAGGATGATAACACACATCAGAAAAATTATCTATGTATTTTAATTAATGTGAAATATGTAAATCACTTTGTTGTACTGCATTGAAAGAGAAATACTGTGTTAGTTTTGAGTTAGAACTTCATTAAACTTACAAGAATAATTGATACTTAATAACTCATGAAGTATCAATGAATTTTATAAATATAAACTTTAAAAAACTGCAAGTATCGGTATGGGTTGATTTTGTAAAGTATCTGTATCGGCAAGTATCAGTATCAGCAAAAATTTTGGTATCGTCCCATCCCTATAATTTATTACGGTATTTTAAGGTTTGCTAAACTCCAACAGAGTAATTAATTCATCAGAAAAGACCACTTTTTCCAGAGTGGCTGCTTAGTATTAGTAAAGCATGTTTACTAGTCTGCCAGATTGTATTTGGTAGCAAATTCCAATATGTCGGCAGATATTCAGTTTCTCTAATAAAATAATTCCTGCAATGTTAAGCTATTAATTCCTATATTACCATCAATTTTTGGAGGAGAAACTGGAAAAATGTTGGACTAGTCAAATTGATGAAAAATGTTGGCAGATATTTCTCAGATTTTTGTGAGGAGTTCAGTGCACCAAATACAAACTAGCCAGTCTGCAAAGCATGTCCATGAGACATCAATCTCCAGATATTCAATTTTTGGAGCAATTTTTCAACAAAGATTTTCAAATTTCTCTCCAAAATGGCCAAAAATCTTCCGATTCTCTCCAATAATTACATGTAAATAATGTAATGATGTATACATAGGAATTAATTAGGAAATTGTTGCCGGATTCTGGATAATTCAGGAGACTAATTTCAAGGCCTGAATAGTCTCTGGATAAAATTCACAACTTCATGCATTTTTTGCAGACTGGCATGTAGCTATAGCATGCAGAGTTCAATTTTTTCAAATTTTATGAAATACTAGACTGTATTCCATGATAAATTCCACTGACTTATTGGTGGATTTTTTTCTCCTCTGAAAATAATATTCTAGTCAAGTTGGTGAATTTTTAGCTATTTATTCCCCAGTCTCCAAAGTGTGGCAAATCTGTCTCCAAGATTTTATTTTGAGGATAATTTGTCTCCAAAGATTTTCAAATCTGTCTCCAAAATGTCAAATAACCAGAATTCTGCAAAATGTCTCCAATAAATACATGTAAACATAGGAATTAATTAGGAAAGTGTCTCCATGATCTTTCAAAGATATATTTCCCCTCAAAATATGTCTCCAAAGATCTTCGGCGACATGGACGCGTTTTGCAGACTGGTTTATTCCTATGTTACAATTAATTTACGGAGGATAAATCATAAATTGGGGATATCCAAGTAAAATGGTATGGCTCATAAACTCTCCATATGTCTCTCAAAAATGATAAAATTAACATAATTTCCCCAAAATAACATTGAACTTAGAAAAAAATTAGATATTTCTAGCCATTTGCAATTGAAGGGCTCAAAAAACTCACAAACTCGCCATTAAAATGGCGAGTTTGGACTTGTTTTATTATTTGGAAGATATCAGATATGTTGGTGGATCAGCCAAATTACTGGAAATTGTTAGTGGATTTTTTGAACTTTTTGAAAAAGTCAGTGGGATTTTGTGCACCAAATACAGACTGGATGAAATATGTAACTGATTTTTACATAGTTAAAAGAAATAATGTGTAGTTTCTGCAGAGTTGTCTTTAGGATGAGTTCTCACATAGTTGATTTTGAATCTCTAACAGAGTTACTTGTCAAGTCAATCAGAAGAAAGTTATTTTTCCACACTGGACTTTGACTTTCCTGTCTGATGCATGTGCTGCGTGCATTATTTAAAGCTATTTTATTAGTGATTTAACAGTTAATTACTGTTATATCAACTTATTTCTTTCTCTCTCTCAAAAGTTGCCAATATATTGTTGACTGTGTGCATACTTTGAAACATGGGTCCCACAGAGATTTTAATTTGAGAATCTCCTGCAGCTAAATTAATGGTTACATAGGAATTAATTCAAAAATCTCCCTCAGCTAATCCAGTCTGCAAAGTGTGCCCGATCACTCTCCATATATTTTATTTTTGGAATTTGGGGCAATTTCTCTCTAAAGATTTTCAAATTTCTATCTAATATCACCAAAATTCTTTAAAAGCTCAAATAATTACATGTAAACTTAGAATTAATTAGAAAATTGTTGCCAGATAATTCAGTAGGTCAATTTCAAGACCTCAATTGTCGCTGGATAAACTTCACATTTTCAGCCATCTTCTGCAGACTAGGCAGCTAATTTGTTAAATTAATGGTTACATAGGAATTAATTCAAGATCTCCTGCAGAGATACAAAATTTCTAAAATTGGGCTCAGATTTGTCTCTGTCTCTCAGAGAGTTTGGAAAAAAGTTCCATATTCTGCAGTCTGAAGATATAATTTTGCTTTATGTCTGATGCATGCAACAGTATCTAAAAGCTGAGTAGTGAGCGGCCCACCACAGTACAGCGCACCATAATACGTTCTGGTTGTATCAAATAGTCTTGATATAAGTGGCTGTTATGTAGTTTGTTGTATCCACTAGTTTGTTGTTAAGATCAAGATGTAGGCATGTAGCTTCGTTGATATCCTTTTCAGTTGGTCAGACCTCCTTGCTTCTGTTCAGCAATTCAGGTACACTTAGCACCAAGCCCCCAATCTGGAAAATACCTTAGGCTAATGCACCTTTACCTCAGTCTGTATTTGGTGAACAAAATTCCATTGACTTTTTCAAAAAGCTGAAAAAGTCCACCAAGATTTTCCAATAATTAAGCTGATCCACCAACATTTTTCCAATTTAGCCACTGAAAATTAGATTAAATTGAATAGCTTAAATTCCAGCAACTTTGCTAGAATATTATTTGCAAAGGAGAAAAAATTTGAGTGACATAAAGTAAGAAAATGCGAATGCCAGGTGCGACTCGCAGGTGGTTTCTCCTGTGGTCCATACATCTCGCTTTCAACAATAAATTACAATACTATACTTAGAGTTTTATTGATCCTATATTTTATGAACTATATATTGAACTAGATTGATGCCAGTCTGTATTTGGTGCACAAAATCCCACTGACTTGTTCAAAAAGCTGAAAAATCCACCAACAATTTCCAATAATTTGTCTGGTCCACTAATATTTCCCCTATTTATCCACTGAAAATTAATAGTAACATAGGAATAAATAGCTAAAAATCCACTGACTTTGCTAGAATATTATTTTAAAAGGGAAAAAATTCCACCGATATGTCGGTGGAATTTACCACGAAATACAGTCTGGGATTGATGAATATGATAAGAATTGATTAAATACTAGATTCTTGCAAGTTAACCTAAGATAATCTTCAACGGGGATAGTTATATAGATAGGAAAGATTATATATCAGAAAGGTAGACTTGTAAATTTACAATCACAAATATAGCTATGAAGCTCTATCCAAATGCCGCTAGCATACTTTTAACCTGGTTTCTATGGATTCAGAAGCTGGTCTTTATGATTGTGTAATCGAAATTTGGAGTAACCTCTTAGTTTCCATGTTAATACTAAATAGTGGTGCATAAAGATGCCCACAAATTTTCAATGCATTAGGATGCCAGTCTTCGCTATCTAATCACAATTCAAGAATGGATTCAAACAGATAATTCTGATAACATTTTATGACTTCTAATTTGTTTTCAGATTTCTTTATTATATTAATCTATCTTTAGCAATACTAAAATGGGGAAAACAAAACCAGAGCTTGAGTCACCTGCTGAGGAGGTAAGTGAGATCTTTGTTGTAGATAACTTAGTTATGTTATAGCTTGAGGTGTGATTTTACTATCAAATATTTACTGAGATTTTCATAGTTTATTGCTACTCTTATTTGTCCCATCTAATTCTATTGCTTAAATCTAAAATGATATGAAACAAATTTTTCATTTAGTTGGTGCTATAAAGTTATAAACTCAAATAACTTAAACTAGCTAATGTTTTCCCTTTATTGCAGTACTATGATGCTACTGAAGCTGAAAAATATACACAAAAGTAAGTATAGTTACCTTCCTCTGTTAGCTAATTTTCGAAGTATCCTTATTTTATATTCATAAGGCAATGATTTCCATTGATATCAATAATTATTAATATCTTTTGTTAATTGCAACATTTTCATTTGACATTTCTTTTCAGTTCTCGTATAATAGAAGTTCAAAACACCTGTTCCGTAAGATGTTTTGAATTACTCAATTTAGACCCTGAAAAACCTTCCATGATTCTGGACTTGGGATGTGGATCAGGACTATCAGGAGAGGTTATATCTGCTGAGGGACACTACTGGATGGGTGTTGATATCTCTCAGTCTATGCTTGGTGAGAACTTCTCATATGTCTTCAAGTAGCTCCCTGGATGTGGGAATATTTTCCCTACATTTTCTTTACTGTCCTTTATTCAAGTTAGCCAAAGGGGGTCTATCCTGAAACTGTATGTGGTGATTGGAAGAGAAAGGGAGTTCCGTCACTAGAACCCCAAACCGTAACAGCTAATTTGGATTATGAAAGAAGGTCTTTTCATTTTTACATTTTTTTTTCATTTTTCTAAACGCTACTTGCAGTTTTAGAGGATATCGCTAGGGTTATGCTCTTCAACTACGAGGTCTTAGATTTTGTGTTCAGTAGGCTTTATTTACTATCACCACTCCAGCGATATGGCCTTTGGTTCCAAAGCTGATGTTAAACCCCTAGCTACCAAACAAAACTACAAATATTGAAATCAATGTTTTCATTTTGGTACTAGCTATTTGCTATTCTTCTAATCTATAATTAGTTAGTTGCTAGGTAAATCATTCTATAAATTAAATATTTTTGAAATGGCGAACTTTAAACAAATTTAGAGATAAATTTTAATTTGATAAAGAAGTGACTATTGTTGAATTGAAGTGGTATTAATTTCTGCTTTTATTTAAACTGGTTATATCTTATTTTTGTTGTAGATGTTGCAGCAGATCGTGAGTATTCAGATCCGCCTCACCTCATTCTTGGGGACATGGGGCAGGTGCTGCCATTCAGACCCGGTACTTTTGATGGCTGCATCTCCGTCTCAGCTCTGCAGTGGCTCTGTCACGCCTTCAAGAAGTCACATCAGCCTAGACAGAGATTGGGGGCACTGTTTAGAAGTCTCTTTTCATGCTTGGTAAATTAGTACCTTATCTTTAAGTAGATTTATGCAGTATGATATAAATTTTATTCCTCTTGAAAAATACCAAATGGCAAAAAAATTAATTTGACTTCCTATTCCATTCAGTTGCACTATAAATTAAAAAGATTTAAAACTAACTATGTATAAATTGTCACTTTCATAAAATAAGAAACTTTTTTGGGAAAATTAACAGTCAGCTAATCAGAACTTTAATTATAATTACCATGTAGGTAAATAAAATATTAATGATTTATTCATAATTTGAATACCTAGGTATTTTATTTTATATTTAAAATATATTCATTTCCAAAGATTATGAATTCCAATAAAAAATTAACTAGGTAACTACTATAGCTATCTATGCGAACTGAAATTAATTGATTTATTCTAAGATGCAAAGAGAGAGTAGGTACTCAGTACTTTTTATCTTTTCAGAGTAGAGGCAGCAGAGCAGTGTTCCAGTTTTACCCTCAGAATCAAGAACAGATTACCCTCATTGTCACTGAAGCAACCAGAGTGAGTTATTTAACTATGCAGCTAGTAGCCACCACTTAACGACATCAAATATGTATCTCATGCTTTAAGTTCAAACGATCTCTTTATATGTGATGTTTAATATTTCTTTGGGCTGTTTTTTCTACTTCATTCAAAATTGGTTCATTTTAATTCTTTCTAATTTTGAGAATTGCTTTAGGAGATAAAAGAGCATCTGTAGTAAAAGGATTTATATTCATTGAAAACTGTTTTCTAAAGCTGTACTTACTACCTTTTCATATTGCTCTGTTTAGTAGAAGGTAGTTTTAGTTACCGTATAAACATTTATATTTGATTCAAATTAAATGTTTCATAACAATTCATTTAAACTTTGCACACTTCAAAGTTCATTGCATATAATGTCTGAGCTCTACCAGATTCTTCTTCACTCGGCTATTAAAAATAGTGAAATGCGTTACAGTAGCCAATAACTCATCAAATAACTTAGCTACTACTCTCTTACATCTGGATAATTACTCGATTCTACTACAGTGACCCTTTGCATCAAATGCACAGCGATTGTGCACTTGAAAACTTCAAACATATTGAAGTTGTTAATTTGCAAATACTTCTAATAGCTATCAAGTTAAATTCTCAACTGACATCTCATACAAATCAGTTTTCTAAATGGAATCTCTTCACAAATTCTCTCTGTTTTGATTTTAAAAGATAGCTAACTAATTACTCAACAGGAATGGAAATTCTCAGCTGCTTTTCATATAGAACCTGTAGCTAATATGGCAATTGATGTCTCTATACTAATATATTTTTCTTCAGTCTTCTTTATAAACTCATGTATATTGCTAAAGGTAATTAGTGGTTCATTATCTGTTTCAGGCTGGCTTCACAGGAGGTGTGGTGGTGGATTTTCCCAACTCCTCCAAAGCTAAGAAGCTCTACCTCACTCTGATGTGTGGGGGCACTGCAGCTCTACCCCGGGGACTGGAGAATGAAACAACTAACCAGGCAGTGTTCACTAGAAGGTGAGACACAAGTCATTTACTGGCACTAGAAACGCCCGTTAGGACTAGTAGGTGAAGGGTAAGTCATGAATTTTCTGTCAGTTTCTGGTATCCATAATTCCTGCATGTAGCTATCATGGATACCAATAAAAATTAAATAATATTATTATTACATCGTTTTTTCTGATATGACCGAAGATGTTGAACTGACCGATAATTCGTAACTTAGCTACCCTTGCTAAGTTATTAACTCTGTAGCTATCTATTCCAGGGGTCTAGGACATTTCGTCCACTGAAAATTTGTCCACGAATTGCTTTATTTTGTATTTTAAAGTGCATATGGGATATATTTCATTTTATTTTTTACTATTACAATAATAGCCAGGTATGAATATATAATATTATACATATGAAACATTTCATATGAACACATAAAAAAATGTTTATCTATGAATTGCAGTTATGAAATTAGATATGCTAAACTGGTTTACTACATCATTAAATTATTTACCTCCTGTAATATTTTGCATTAATTAATAAGCTACGAGTATCCAAAATATGGAACAAAAAACAGGGTACTAACAAGAATAATTGAGGAAACGTCCCTAAAAGTGGAAACGGACGTGTTTACGTTTATATAATTTAACGTAACACTAAGAAGTACCAATATCTAGCTATTTATTTTATATCGCTTTTAATTATCAATGAATTGTTTAGTTGTAGCTACATTCTACATGTATGTATTTTATGTAGTCACTGTTGGAGAAAAATTCTGTCATATAAAAACTAATTTCTGAACCACCTATAGTTCAACAAAAGTGAGGCCTATATGTAATCATTAAATAATGTATTCAGTTTAATTATTGGCCAGTAAGAGCAGGAGAAAAAGATTGCGATAAGAATTATGGTAAAGACCATCAAAAAATGGAGTTTTCTATTTTTATATTGCAGAATATTATAAATAATATATAATGAAAAATATGTACACTACACATTATAAATATAATATAAAATAAAGCATTTCGTGGACGAATTGTCCTGTCCGTGCACGCTATTCCAGCTGGTTTATACCCAATAAAACATATTTTTTTCTATTTGCCAATTATAAGTTTCTACAGATAACAAATAACCAACGAAAACATCACCCAAATGATTACTCATTTTCTAATTTGTTTTTATGCAACTAACAATTTTTTATTAGTTGGGACTTAAAATTTGTTAGCTATAGCTACCTAATTAACTTTTTGAACAAGATGCATCCATTCATATTTACTCTCATTTAGTGATATTAAGGCTTCAATAATAAGTCTTAATGTGAGGAATAATCTTTCACCAGAATTATATTTAGTTCACAAAGTAGATAATTTAGTTGGTAATAATTTAATATATTTCAGTGGGAAATGAATTGATACTATTTACTATTTTCAGGGCCACCAACAAGAGAGTGAGTATGAAAAACCTCTCCAGCAAAGACAGGATTGAGAGAATGAAGGAGAAGCGCAGGAAGCAGGGAAAGAAGACTGCCCCTGACTCTAAATTCTCAGGCAGAAGGAGAGCTGGAACATTCAGATGAAAATAGTAAACTCTCAAACTATTTTGTTATGTAATTCTCCTAGAACATCATCTTAATTTTATATAAGGAGAACAAGTTTGTAAATATATCAAAGATTTATAAATGATGGATCTTTAATTTGATGTGCACTTTTTAGGCTGATCAATTCAATAACACATTGTCGGTTATGAATAAGATTAGCTAATTATAAAAATATTTATTACCACAGATAGCTATTCACAAAAAATTAGTGTAGGAATTAAATTATGACATTGAATAATAATATACTTGTTATGACTTAACTACTATAAAATAACAATAATATAAATATGGGTAATTCTTATGACTAAAGATTTGAACATACCAACGATAATATTATTGCATATAAATCTTAACCAACCTCCATATCTTTGAATTCGCAAATAAATAAATTTAATTTATTATGTGGTTTAACGTCTGCTTCGGAACCAAAGGCCATATCGCTGACGTCAATAGGAAATTAAATAGACTGGAAGAAGCAGTCAGAGAGGAAAGTGGCTCCATGAACAGTCACTTACCACCGTCGGTGACGAAGCTAATGGATGCAGAAAATCTACTCCGTGAATGCAGTCACTTACCAAAGAATGTGACTAAACGGAACACAAGCACCGGAGGAAAATGAAGAGGTGTCAGTAAATGAAGCCTACGAGCCTACCTAACACAAAATTCTATGACCTCGTAGTTGACCTATCCTCTAAAACTGCAAGTAGCATTATAAAAAAAATGATAAACATGGTAAAAATGAAAAAAGACAATCCATAATCCAAATTACAACAGTTCGAGGCCCAAGGGACGCCACCCCCCTTCTCTTCCATTCACCACAGACAGCTTCAGGATAGAGCCCCTGGGGGCGCAAATAAATTAAATGCGTAGTAATTAAGAGGAATAATTCAAAGGAATTTGCTATCTACAAACTTTTATGCCTTCACGAGTGGGAGAGCAAAATAAGTTTGTCATAAATAAGTCTTAAAATTAAAAAATAAGTTAAATAACTCAATTACTATGCTTAAAAATAACACTCAAATTCAATGAAGAAAATGGTTTACAACTATTCTTAAAT
Source organism: Caprella mutica (assembly GCA_947561585.1). Taxonomy (NCBI): domain Eukaryota; kingdom Metazoa; phylum Arthropoda; class Malacostraca; order Amphipoda; family Caprellidae; genus Caprella; species Caprella mutica. The sequence continues at coordinate 184,635 of CANNZV010000808.1, read as the reverse complement.
TAAATTGCACAAGTTATAACATGGAATGATGTAGAAATATAAGCAAGTAACGATAATATATGAAACAAAATATAGGAATCTACTCCATCTTAATAAATAAACTTAAGTAAGCAATATGATGCATCTTAAATAAAATAGGTTTTAATATTTCACAAGTAATAATTTAGGTTGAAGCACATTTCTAAGAAAAACATTTAGGGATTTTTCTCTCGTGATTATTCTGCATCTTGCTGCTACGAAAGTGTAAAAAACAAATGCCCAGACCAAACCCGCTTCAATAGCATATTGAACTTGATAAAATAATTTAAGGATTAAATGCCTAAGAGTAAATAGAGAAATTTTTTGGAAAAACTTACTGAAAACATTTAATGAACAAATATCGTATCACTTTAAATATTTCTTATCAACTGAAAAAGTATTAAAATTTACCTAACCACAAAAGGGCAACGTGATTTCACGAGAATCCCAGTATAATTGCATTATATAGTTAGTACCTCCAAGTACGTTCACTTTCCTATGACGCCATACATATCCAGGTAGCTACCGCTAGTTCTCACTGGCACGAAATAAAAGCAAACAACCTTAATGACGGTGATGTAACTAGGTAAATAAATTTATTTTTGCTAATGCATGAGGTACATGATTTTAGTGGAGATATTGAATTGAATTATTATAGTGTTTGCCAATTTTTAAAGCAATATGGCTATTTTACATTACCTACCTGTCGTTTCAGATATTATTACTTATACGATAGCACCGATGATAGTGAATCACAGTTGCTGTTCATATCAAATCATAAATATAAGTAAAAATGAAACTGCCTTTCACTATAAGTTACAATCGTAGTCATAAGTTTTTAAATGTAATGTTATAGAGAATAATTTAGACATACAAAGTTGGTAAATATGAGTGTGATTGGCTCTAAAAAAATTTGTTCCCATAGAATTGATGGTAACTATATAATGTATTCATACTGTGAAATAAATAAGACTTCAAATTTTAACCATTTGGGACTAATTTTCTGAAACATTACAGGAAAAAGTAACCGCTTCATTCCTCAATGTTATGTACTATTCTATTGTGTCTAATTAAATTCTTACGCGCAGAAAAAGCCCTACCACACATTGTGCAATCTAATGGTTTTTCACCGCTGTGGCTTCTTTGATGCAGCAGTAGCTCGGAATCGTAGAGGAACTCTCTGTCACATATTTCACAGGACAGAGTCTTCCCTTTATTGTGGAGATTTCTATGGCTGTCTAAATCAATACTCAAATCAAAACCTTTACCACATATATCACAAATAAAAGCCTTTTCACTATGAACTATTAAATGAGATTTCAGGTGAATTTTCTGTCTGAATGATTTGTCACAGAAGTCACAACTGTAAGGTTTTTCACCAGTGTGTAATCTCTCATGCTTTCTCAAGTCATTTTTGAAGACAAAAGCTTTACTGCATACAGAGCAAATATGTGGCTTTTCACCAGTGTGAACTTTAGTGTGCATGTTTAAATTGTCATTTGAAGCAAATGTTTTGCCGCAGATACGACAGCTGAAAGGTTTTTCAACACTATGCACAGTATAATGTTTGATTAAAGATCTTTGAGATGCCAAGACTTTATGGCAAATGGTACACTTGAATAATTTCTCATTATCTCCACCACATTGTTCTCTCTTATGTTCTATCAAGTTATCTTTTATTGAAAAAGTCCTACCACATGAATCACACACATGTTTGTTTTTAGTACTATTAGAAGATTTTTCAAGATTATGTGAAATTCGGTGGATTCTCCAATGACACTTTTGTGAAAATGCTTTCCCACAAACATCGCAAATAAATGGCTTTTCACCTGTATGAATTCTCTCATGCGTAACTAAAGCACTCTGTTTGAAACAATTTCTGCCACACGTTTTGCATATAAACTGTTTGTTCTGAGTAACTTTTTTTCGAGGATTGACAGGGAGGGTTTGAACGGTGTAGGATTCATCCGTCTTGACAGGGGTGGGTGATTCTATCAAAGTCTTGTAATGGGTGATTGCATGGCAGGCTCTGGGGAATGTTCTATTGCAATTAGCACACTTATGAGGTCTATCAAACAAGAAGAGTTTTTCATGGCTCGTCAGGCTATTAGATGAAATAAATTTCTCACCACAGGAAAGACATTCGAAATAAGTATTTCCCTCATGAATAGTTTGGTGTTGAAGAACGGCAGCTCTACTACTAAATTTTCTATTGCAAATGGCACACTCACAAAAGCCTTCACTTTGTAAATTAAATTCATCAGCTCCTTCTACTTTGATCAAAGGAACATAACAACCCAAGAGTTGAGGAGAGGGAGGTTCAGAAGGTTCTTCCATAACAACATCTACGAGTGTAAGAGGATTCACTTCGTAGCAGTTATCAGAAAGATGTTCTACCGATTCTGACATCAGTTCATATGACTCATCTTTCATCTCACATTTGACACCATTGCTCTCAATGTTTATTTTAACATCCACTTCATAGGGCAGCTGCTCCTTTTCTGCATGGTGCATCGCATCCACTTCTGAGTGATAATGGTTTGTGATGCCATTTTCTCCTACAACCAACATTTGCCTCTCATCTCCACTTTCACTCTTCATGTGTTGTACCTCCATTTCTGCATTTACCTGTAATAGTTTTTCACATTCATTATTTAGATAAGCAGCATTTAAGTTAAGTTCAAATATCAATGACTTACATGCTTAGCAGAGAGTTAAAAGTCCGGTGAGTTTCCATCCTTTAAGGCTGTTAAAATTCAACAAATATAATAAAATTGAAAGCAAATTAATTGCTACAGATCCCATTAATACTCTGAAAGATTGAAATAGGTTTACATAAAATTATCAAATAGACTATATATGTGCAATAAGTTTAGCTATAGATGCTGCTTAACAATATTAATGGCAATATTTATTTACCTGTTCAATTGAATTTAGATAGCTACTAATTTCTATATCAGATGAAAATTTATCATCAAGATAAATGCACTTTAATAATGAAGTTTTCAGAAAATAAAAAAAATATATTAACATATGATTACAAAAAATATTAACCTAAATTAGAAAGGGAATACAAGTAAATTACAACTGCACAAATTAGGAACAATGTACATTGTGCAATATATTGAAAATAATTTATAATTAAATAGATAGAGTACCTGTAATTTGACTTACCGTTATTGGGTTTTGGAATGGTGCACTTAATGAAATATTATGCAAAGGCTAGCTACAAGATTTAGGATGAATTTATTAGTGTATCACTTTCAGAATATATCCTTCTGAACACTTCAAATCGCTTCAAAAGACAACTGCTGAAGCCACTACTCCATCAGAAATGGCAATAGTTGTGATGAGTGACTGTGTAAAATAATACCTTTTATTTTAAAATACTGGAGGTCAAACTACCTGTGATGAAACACCAATTTGTTAGTATAACCTCTGCTTCACTAAATGATACTATTTGGGGGACAACTTCAATATTTCTGTCTATTTTCTCATCACTATATTGTAACTAAACAAGTTTCTCTTTGTAATACCAACTAACAACATCTGAAGCAGTTCTTTTTTTATATTTTTTCAATGTGGAAATTATTATAATGTTACCATAAGACTAATTTATAAGAGATTTAATTAATTATTACATTTCCTACTTGACGTTTCAGATATCATTACTTATACAACAACACCAATGATATTGAAATTCCTTTAGGTCTACATAACCCTTTACCATTCAGCAAAAAGGTTATCATACACTGTTCAAGTGACTAAATAGGATCACATAAATGGTAAAAGGTTCAGAAAATTAATAACTCCATTATGAAAGAAAATTATCGTAATTGACTATTTAGCATGGCACTTTATTGATTTTAGCATAGATGCACATGAGCTTCAAGTAAACATGAGCATAAGTTTACAGTATTTTATGTTAATGCATGCTGAAGGTTTAGATTGGGGTACCTGGGGATCATTACACCCCTAGCAGCTGTAGCTGCGCCCTGAGGTAGCTATAAAGTGGGCAATTAGAAAAATAAAACAAAATTATGTATTCAGTCAAAAAAAAATTCAAATCAGAAATAAATTACCTCATTATAAATTATAAAAAGCAATGAAAGTAAAAAATTTGTAACATTGACAAAACTCAGTGATACTCCTTTGATGAATTAATTCATATCCAAAATAATTTCTAAAATAATAAAACGTCTCCCCGTCGTTTTAGTATCTAGTCAGACACATCAAATCAAGCTTTCTTGGAATTTTTGGTTCTAAATATCATTAAGTCTGAACTTTGTTCTATTAGCATAATAAAAATGTTTTCATATGCCACACAAGTTCAAAATGCTATAAGATGATAGATAACTAAGCATCATCAAACATTTTACAGCAAGGGTGAGTATCAAACTCTTCTTCACTAATCTGTTCATCAGATTGAAGACTATTGAAGAAGTCCCACTTTATAGGTGGTATATAATTCATGAGACTCATGATGTCATCCATTTTGGTTTTGGAAATCTTACGACCATCTGGATAAGCTAAATCCAAAGTAACTTTTTCACCCTCATCATCTTTCATGTGTCTTGATAATTCAATCATTTTATATTGGTCAGAATTTATATTTGAATACTTGTAGTCGACAATCTCGCTTCCTGGTTTGAATCTAAGTCTTCTGACTTTATTCAAATCAAATATTTCACCATTAGTGTTTGTATCTCTGAATGTGTACAGCTCTGATAGAGCACCAATATTCACTATTTTGTCTCTCATATTGAATGTCTTAAATCGACATTTTCCTACAAGATCAACCCAGTCATCAAAGTTATAAACCTTGACATTGCCATTCACTCTCCTGTTGATCACATCAAAATCTGTACATTTAAGAGCCAATTGGTGACCACTCTCCAAGAAAGTATGCACCCATTCATCAATTCCAGTAGTATTTGTAAAGTGGATCATTGTCGACACTATATTCCTGTGAACATTGTAACCATCACAGCAAGAAGAGAAAGAATGAATTCTATTGAATTCATTTAGATTTACACTCTTCATGAAAGTTAGAAGAGCTGAAGCAACCTCATTGCTGCCTCTTTTCGCATCTGCTTCAGTCCACAAATAAACAGAACCAGAGTTTGTTTTCAAATTACTGATACCCACACTATGAAGCCAGAGTTTTTTTTTGAGGTAATCATCCTTTTCCCACAATAATGGAATGGGGTAAGACCTCTGGAAATCGAATGAAAATGCAAGAGTTTTATCTGTTGCACTGCTTCGTTCAGAATTCAATATTTGATTCGACTCTTCATTATATGGATGTGAAGCTTCAACTGCAGATTTTGATAACTTTAAATGACATTCTAGGTGGTCAGTGACTTTAAATCTGACCGGGTCTGATATATCAGACTTTAGTTTGGATTCAAATTCCAAACACTTGTAGCACTGCTCTTTCTTCAAAGGATGAAATGAAATACCAAGTTCCTGCATTACATTACTAAAATATTTTCGACTTTTGATGATTTTGGAACTTTCATCACAGTTACTCTCTTTGAACATCTTGTGCAAAATTGTTATGTTTAGGTACGGGTCTAGGCACAGAATAGGCTTTTTGCTTCTCGAGTTGTTTACATACTTAGGTAACTTTAACAGAAAAGACTTGATAAGGTCATGAGTAGCTTCATAAGTTTTATTTATGGGGTTATTTTTGCCCCTCTCATCCAATAAACTCTTTCCAATATTAAATTTTCTATTCACTAGATAGGTGGTGCGATGTTTACTGACACCAAGAGTGTTGGTGAACACATTCTTACAAACTATTTTTCCATTTAGATTGTAAATAATACTACAGCTCTTGCGGTTCTCTATTGGAGTGTGGCGGTGACACTTAACACTCACCTGTGGAACATAAATTAAAAATTATTTTGATTAGTTATACAGCTAGTAGCAACATTTACAAAAATTGACAATTAGATATTATTTCATTACAACAAAATAGACTAGGAAAATTCCAAATATTCAAATGGTAATAGGCTAATAGCTATCTACAGAGAAAATGATTGGGACTAGTAAAGTTAAAACATAGATCATACTATGAAAATACAAATTTTTATTGATATCTGATCTTCAATTAGTCTAGTTATATAATTAAATTTCATATGTTTATATTCACCACTGAAACCAAGTTCATCAAATATGAAGATTGATCATTCCAGTTTTTCAGTCCTGAGAATGTTTTGTGCAATGCACTTCTCTCCTCTTCATTTAAACTAGAGCATTCATTGCGACATTTGCAGTCATAGTTTACAAAAGGTAATATTTTGAGCTGTGATTTCTCAGACATATTCATTGGAGTTTCATCTTCTTGTACAAGGCAGGAGAGGAAAAAATAGCATGAATTAGGAATGATATAATAAATAATATGGCTATTTATTTTCCCAATAGAAAACTAAGGAAAAAAATATTTGCAAAATTAATTCATAAATTTAAAAATAGCAGTAGCTAATATTGGTAGCTACAGTTGATAATATTATTTATCATTGATTGATTAGTAGCTAGGTGGGTTTATGTCTGCTTTGGAACCATATTGCTGATCTCAAAAGGTGATAAAATACAAAAAACTAGGGATGGGATGAAGTATCGGTATCAGAAGTATCAGCAATTTTCTGTTATCGGTACTCAGTATCGGCATTTTATCTGGTATCGGTAGCTACTCGGTATTGGTATAGGCAAAAAAGTGCCGATACTTTGCCGATACCACTAGCATTTAAAAAAATTATAATATAATTTATTATCTATTATTTATCTATTGCAATGAAAATTTTCAATTCAAATTGATGTTACGATGATTTCGTATAGATAGGTAATCCTAATTTTCAAAATTATTAATCTCATTAAATCGTCAAAGTATGAGTATCAGTGAAAATTTAGGTATCAGTGAAAATTTAGGTATCGGTGAAAATTTAGGTATCGTTATCGGAAGGGTATCGGTGAAAAACTGAGGTATTGGCATGGTATTGGTGAAAATTTTGGTACGTCCCATCCTACAAGAAACTGGAGGAAACACTCAAAAACGAATGAACCGTGAATGCAATACCTTATCAAGGAATGTGACAAAAAAAATAAAAACACTTAACTTAACACAAAAATCCAAAACCTCATAGTTGAAGAACATAAACCTAACACTATTCTCCAAAACTTCAAGTAGTGAAAAAATATGATGAACATGGTAAAAATCATAACCAAATGACATCACCAGCTTCTCTTCTATTCACCACAACAGGTTCAGCTACTTACCATCAGGTGCAATATTCTTAAGAGTGGTTGAGTCACTGATTATTTCACTCCGTTCTGATGCCTCAGTAATGTAATCTCCAATAGTTTCTTCTTTTACAGTTATTACATCATCCTCTGGTTTGCATTCAACTTCAACAAAGTTTTCAGATTCATGAATTATATTAATAACCTTTTCAGGTTGTTCTATTAAATCATATTTAATTTTCTTACACGGTTTTACATTCTCTGATGAATGACCAAAATTGCAACCAACAGGAGATTCATTTTCAATGACAGTTTGCTTGATCCCTGTGATCAATGAGCTGTCAGATGAGCACCAAGGATAATTTTCATCAAACGATCTCTCCATTGAAAAATTGAGTACTATTACAAATGAGGTATCTTTTACATACTTCTCATTGGAGAAAAAAGTTGCAACTTTAGACTAAATCTGATCTGAAATTTTTTAGACTCAATCTGATCTGAAAGATGAAATTTTGAATAATTGCTTTTGAATAACTAATTAAAATAGTTAAATAATCAATCTTGATTAATTATTCCCATAATTTAACTGAGCAATATAATTTAAATAGGTAAGACACTCCTGGTCAGAATTTTTATTTAGTACTAGACTCTTGATATTGGCAACGCAAAAGCTCTGAACATTTTCTCCTCAGAAGTAACATCTCGATATGGGGCAACGGATAGCAAAAGGAAATACTCTTATACAGTCATGAAAATAATCAGATTTTAAATATACCCTACCGTTTAGCAGAAGTAGATTTGCTTGATTGCAATATGAAAAAATAGCAATCAATTTTGATTAAAGATCAAGTTCAGAGTCAAGGAATAAAATTTAGCAACATATTCCTAGAGATTTCAGTTGGGTTTATAAAAGGTACCAATAGAGTTGTAGAAAACTCTACTCAAAGCTAATGGAAGACTCTTGCTATCAAATTTGCATGAAATATATAATAAATAATCAAATTGAAATCTCATAAAATTTAAAAATAATATAGCTACATAACAACTTGAAATTTCAAGCCCATATTAAACCATTTAAGGTTTTTAGGGCAACCAGAGTAATAATAAAAACAATTTGATAGCGACTGTGCCGGCATCGGCATAATTATTTTACGCTTCCTTGTTAGGCGATACCATATAATAAAGTAGTAACATTATCTGTCTTTAGCAAATTCCTACCGACTTTTTGTTGCTTTCCTTAGCTGAAATTTTAGTGGTTATATTTTTATATTTCGTCAAGTTAGCCGCTGTACCTTTGTTCGTTAGTTTGTGTGTCCTTTTACATTAGATTTAATTAGCTAAATAAATTATGTGCATTGTGTGTTACAGGGTAATCTATTCTAAAATTTAGTGAAAAATTGTTGACAATTTTTGTGAGAATGTTACTGTGAGTGTATAGTTACCCAGACTGATTAACCAGATCAATTCCGCTGGAGGCTAAAAACACAGTTCTGTAAGTGTTAATCTTTATTGCTCTACCCATATGAATTTTATAATAAATAGATAGATATGTTTAGTATCTTATATTTGTGTTTTTACCTCAGGTCACTAAACCAATGAAGTAAATTTATTGAAGAATAAATTCTAGAAAATCCTGCCTTTTACTTCCACGGACAGTCTAGAGTCGTGACAGTGACAGAACTACAACTGCTGGCCACAGTTGGATTGCCTTTCTCTGAGGCATTAAGGTGAGACCTTTTGATCTGGTTAGATAGGAGTCAGTGGGTTCTTCTTAGAGCATCTTAAAAAATGATCATGAGTGGTCAAGTCCAAGCTGAAATCAGAAAAAGTCTGAGGGCACCAGTGCCACAGTTGTCTCAACTTAATGAAATATATTTGGAGAGTCATAGCTCCTTAGAAAATATACTGGGCGAGGATCCTACAATCATGGAGTCTGAGGCCCTGCTAGGTCTGGCAAAGAGTATAAAGATTAATTTTGCTAAATTCAAAAATTCATCTTATGAACTTCACTCCAGATTGTGTGCTGTGGGTTCTGTCTTCCAATCTCAAGAAATAAGATCTGAAAGATTAAATCAGACTAAGGAAGTGAAGGCAGCACTTAATCAAATAAATGCCCAGTTGAATAGATTTCAGGTAGATGAAATATCTAATATTGATACAGCAAGTCTGTATTCAGAAAAGACAATGACACTCGGAATTGAAGATTTCAATACTCATAGTGAGCCTGTGACAACGGGATCAGGCGTTCAGTTGGGAATGGGAGTTGACACTGGTGTGAGTCTGGCGGGTGTGCAGTTGGGTGCTAGAACGAAGGAGTCTAGAGCAAATACAGTAGCAACAACAAGTGTTCATCAGGCTTCTACAATTGAAGGCGCGAAGCATTGCCTTAGTGATCATAATTTAAACATTGTGAAGAGGAACATAGAGGTCTCTAGTTCTGATGGTTGGGGGATATTAGGAGACATGAGTCCTTTGCCTTCAGGTCCATTTTGTTCAGTGAAGGATGCTGCCTTTGCTGGGGTATCAGACACTGCTGTAGGACGTGTGCAGACTCAACCAACTGAAACCTACAGTCATGCTGCACCGCGCTCAGCACATTTGTCACTTCCATATAAGTTGATGGGTAGTAAATTTGAAATTCCATTTAGGTTTCCAGCTTCAGATACTCGGAGTGCTCCTGAAATGCAATTTGGAAAAGCCAACAATGCATGCCCAATGATGAAGTCCGGTTCTTGTCTTGATCCATCACCTCTGGCACTTCATCTCCCGACCTCCTCCTCTCCCGACTTCTCTGTTGAGAGTGGTGTGGGATTGGGTTCTCGTACTGATCCACCACATCAGAAACCTCCTCTCCTGATCTCCCCTTCTCCTGGTCCCTCTGTCACATGTGGCATAGAATTGGGTTCTTGTATCGATCCTGCATCTCAGCACCTTATCAAGCAGGAATTATTTAAAAACACTGACAGTGCATTCAATGGAGAGCCTCATAAGTTCAGAGGTTGGTTGCATGTGTTAAATAACAAGATGAGGCATCTGACCCTGGACCCAATGGATGTAATTACAATACTATCTGCTAATACTACGGGGGAGCCAAGGAAGATGATTTCAAATATGATCGAATCGTTAGGTGAAGATCCGCAGGCTACTCTTGATGCCATATGGGATAACCTTCACCAGAGATTTGGTTCTCATATACAGATATCAACATCATTAAGAAAGAAGCTGAGGAGCTTCTCCAAGGTTGGTCCTCAAGATATATCAGGGCTCCGTGATCTGGCAGATCTATGTCGCGTTGTTCTGTCTAATCAGGCGGGTAACCCAGAACTTGCAGTATTCAATACCGCAAGTGAGCAGGGAACAATCTGGCGAAAGCTACCTGATAGGCTACAAAGGAGGTGGCGAAGCTTTGGCCACACCTACAGTGTCAAATTTAACTGTAACCCTCCTCTATCAGAATTGGTAAAATTCATTAGTAACCAGTGTGATGAGATGAGTAATCCTAATTTCGAGGCGTACGATGATCCTTCCGAAAGAACTTCTGTTTGCAGGTCTGCAAGGGTCTTTCAAACAGAGCAGTCTGAGCCCTATAAGTGTATTCTGCATGAAAATGACAATCATCATACTTCACATTGTAAATCGTTCGGGAGATTGGAATATCGGGAGAAGATGAGAATCGCAAGAGTTCATAGGCTGTGCTTCAAATGTTTGTCATCAAAACATCTTTCACCTGCTTGTGATTCGAAAACATGTTGTGAGAGATGTAATGGAGATCACTGTACTGTGATGCATAAAAATAAAATATCTTTTGATGGGAATTTCAATGACAATAATCTTATTCAGCTCTGTAGCGTCTTGTGCGACAATCCAAATAAAGATAGGAGCTGTTCAAAGGTTTTGTTGAGCGAGATTTATGTATCTGATGATCCGAACAAAAAATTGACTTGTTATGTGATAATAGACGAGCAATCTAATTCTTCTTTCATAGATTCTAGGGCTCTGAAAATGCTTAATATAGACGGCCCTGATTACGAATATACATTGACTACTATGACGGGGCTTAAAACAAAACATAGGGGTGCTTTGATTGATAACTTGATGATAAAGGGAAAAACGGAAACCAAATCTTATAGGCTTCCACCACTTTTTTCTTGTAATTCTATCCCTGACTGTAGAGGTGAGATAGCTGATCCCGGGATAGTTAAGGCACACAGACATATTTCTCACTTGTCCCATTACTTTCCAGAAATCGATCGAACTGCCGATGTGATGGTGCTTGTGGGAAGAGACTCGGGAGTATTAATGAAGACAAAGTGCTTTGGAAACGAGTATCCTTTCGCTCACCACACTCCTTTAGGGTGGGCTTTAGTGGGTGCTTCATGTGTTCATGGCACCCCATCGGATAGAAAAGTCCTCAGAATACATCAGGAGCACATGCAAGCAGGTCTGAGTTTTGAATCAGGAGGGTTCAGGCAAGTCAACAGCGTTAAGAATAGTTTGGAAGAGCGATCAGACGATGATTCGGTGTTTCTCTCTCAGGAAGATCAGCTCTTCCTTTCAATTATGAATGGAGCTATCCACGTCAATCATAAGGGATATTTAACCATGCCCCTTCCTTTCAAAAGTGAAACCGTGTTAATGCCTAATAATAGAGTAGCAGTGTATTGCCGTACAAGGAACACGTTGCAGAGGTTAAAGAGGGATATCCCCGTACTAAAAGAATGCCTGCATTCCATGGATGGAAACATCAGGAAGGGTTATGTGGAGCCTGTAAGTTTAAGAGATGATCCTCCACTTCCTGGTAAGGCGTGGTGGCTACCAATATTCGTCGTATCTCACCCTAAGAAGAAGAAGCCTCGTTTGGTATTTGATAGTTCAGCATCCTATCAGGGAATTAGCCTGAACAATCAATTGTTGCAGGGACCTGACTGTGGAAACAGGCTCGACGGAGTGATTCTTAGATTCCGTAGTGGCGAGGTGGGATTTCAGTGCGACATAGAGGCAATGTTTCACAACTTCCATCTCCCACCATCTGACTGTGACTTCCTCCGCTTCTTCTGGTTTCAGAACAACGAACCCTCAGGAGAAATCGTAGAGTATAGAGGAAGAGTGCACTTATTTGGAAATCGCCCAAGTCCTGCCATCGCTCAATTTGGTATGAACTATGCAGTCTCACACCCATCAAAGGTGACCTCCGATGACACCAAATGTTTTCTATCTCAAAATTTCTACGTCGACGATGGCCTGGGTGGGTCACGGAAACCTTGTACCGCGATAAGGATCCTAGAGGAGGCAAGAGAGATCCTTTCACGGTATAAAATCAGATTGCATAAAATATCCTCTAACATCAAAGAAGTTGTGGAACATTTTCCTGAGACCGAACGATCGGAGTCTTCTACAGTGAAGGAGATTGGAACAACCACCACACAAATGGTACTCGGGATGGTGTGGGATACAGATAGTGACGAATTGTTCATCCGTGTCAGTCTTCCAGTTAAACCATTCACGATTCGTGGCCTGTTGTCAATAATTGGAAGCATGTACGATCCATTGGGCTTGATTGGCCCTATTACTTTACAAGGTAGATTTATTCAAAGAGAAATAATGATGAGCGCCGAACATTCTGATAGCGCTAGAGAGAGGTATGATGATCCACTTCCTAGCAAACATCATAAGAAGTGGAAGGACTGGACAGAATCCCTCTCAAGTTTCGACCGGATACGCATTAGGAGAAGTTACATGCCTTCAAATTTCGGTTCCATTGTAAGAGCCGAGCTTCACATATTTGCGGACGCATCAAATACAGGAATATCGGCAGTTGCATACTTGAGACTTATTGATGAAAACCATAGAATATCTGTATCTTACTTGATGAGTAAATCGAAACTAATACCGAGGGCAGCAGTAACCATTCCCAGAGCAGAGTTGAGTGCCGCCGTTGAAGCGTCGTTCTTGTGTACTGAGGTTATTCGTGAGCTAAATCTAAAAATTGATTCTAGATCGTTGTACACAGACAGCATGGTTGTCTTGGGATTCCTTAAGAACAAATCTAAAAAGTTTTCCAACTACATCACAAGAAGAGTCCTTACAATACTGAAACATACTGAAATCGATGAATGGTCCTATATTTCCACGTCTCTTAATCCGGCAGACATCGGATCACGTTGTCACACAGTAGAGTCGCTTACCGATACATGTTGGCTTCAGGGACCTCATTTCTTGCAGTTTGGTAATGTACCAAATTTTGACAAAGAACTTCATGAAGTTCCACTTCCAGAACAAGAAAAATCTATTATAGTAATGAAAACTAAACAAGAAGAACCTTCAACTGTTAAATTAATTTTAACCAGAGTCAGTAGTTTTAATAGGGTTATTGGTGTTATTAAGCTCATCTTCTCTTTTATTCACAGACATGTTGATAGGGTGAAGCAGAGGTTCGGTACTTCACTGGCGTCGAGAAGTCCAGAAGTTACCAGAGATTTCGCCCTTCAAATCGTTCTTGTCCAGGTACAGGCAGAATGCTATCCTTCACTTATCAGCGCCCTGATGCGTGGTGGAAATATTTCGAACGAGAGCCAATCAGGCCTGTGCCCCTTCATTGATGCTTGGGGTCTCTTGAGGGTTGGCGGTAGACTCTCTTCTTCGCATCTTCATCCATCGCAGAAACACCCTATACTTCTCCCAAAAAATCATGCGCTCACTTTGTTAATCTGTATGCACTACCATGAGAGAGTGGCTCATCAAGGGAGATATCTGACTAGTGGTGCGATAAGAGAGGCCGGATATCACATCGAAAAAGGATCAAAAGTTATCAGACGTCTCATTGATAGTTGTCTCGTGTGTAAACGGTTACGGGCCCCTACATCTGTGCAATTGATGTCTGATTTACCTTTGTCCAGAGTGGAGGAGACTCCCTCATTCCATCATACCGGTATCGACGTTTTTGGCCCTTTCTTTGTCACGGATGGTCAAACTACCAGACGAACATCAAGCAATAAAAAAACGTGGGCAGCTCTGTTTGTTTGCATGGTTTCTAGAGCCGTTCACGTCGAACCTCTCCCCGGACTTGACACTTGCAGTATTAGAAATGCAATACGCAGATTCTCTTCTATCAGAGGCGTAGTTAGACATTTCTACAGTGATATGGGTACAAATTTTGTAGGATCTGAAAATCAAAACTCGATATCCCTTTCGAAATTGAGTGATGATCGTAACCTGAGGGAATATGAGTGGCACTTCAACACACCACATGCTAGTCACCATGGAGGCTCTTGGGAGAGGAAAATAGGGGCTATTCGTAGGATCCTTGAGGCAAGCCTGCTTCCTCTTGCTGGTAGAGTCTTAACTCGGGATGAATTGAGTACCTTCCTCTGCGAATCTGCGTCAATAGTAAATAACACTCCACTCTACAATGTGTCAGTTGATCCCAACGACCCCATGCCTGTGACTCCATCCATGCTTATAAACTTGAAAGACAGTCCAAACCCAGCTCCATTAGATGATTTCTCAGAAGGGGATATCTTGGCATATGGTCAGCGTCGATGGAGAAGAGTCCAGTATCTGTCAGAGTGTTTCTGGAGCCAGTGGCGAAAGCACTATTTGTCCTCGCTTATGGAGCGCAAGAGATGGAATCGTAAAAAGAGGAACTTGGAAATTGGAGATGTTGTTCTCGTCAAGGAAAAGCAGTCTGAGAGAAATAGATGGCCATATGGAATCGTTACCGCTACTAAACCAAGCAAGGACGGCTTGGTTAGGTCGGTGACTCTTGATGTAGTCACTCGTTCTGGAGACGACATCGTGAAGAAATCCTACAACAGACCTATCACTGAGCTGGTCTTAATTTGTCCTGGGAATGAACCCGGGAGCTGAATTACATTGTGTTAGTCGGTTTGATATTGGATCTGAACTCTCCTCGATTTAATTTTTTATCTTTAGTTCAATGGCGGGGGAGTGTGCCGGCATCGGCATAATTATTTTACGCTTCCTTGTTAGGCGATACCATATAATAAAGTAGTAACATTATCTGTCTTTAGCAAATTCCTACCGACTTTTTGTTGCTTTCCTTAGCTGAAATTTTAGTGGTTATATTTTTATATTTCGTCAAGTTAGCCGCTGTACCTTTGTTCGTTAGTTTGTGTGTCCTTTTACATTAGATTTAATTAGCTAAATAAATTATGTGCATTGTGTGTTACAGGGTAATCTATTCTAAAATTTAGTGAAAAATTGTTGACAATTTTTGTGAGAATGTTACTGTGAGTGTATAGTTACCCAGACTGATTAACCAGATCAATTCCGCTGGAGGCTAAAAACACAGTTCTGTAAGTGTTAATCTTTATTGCTCTACCCATATGAATTTTATAATAAATAGATAGATATGTTTAGTATCTTATATTTGTGTTTTTACCTCAGGTCACTAAACCAATGAAGTAAATTTATTGAAGAATAAATTCTAGAAAATCCTGCCTTTTACTTCCACGGACAGTCTAGAGTCGTGACAGCGACTTTATAACAACACAATTAGCTATAGCGTGAAAATATATTAGGACTAGTAAATAGGATGAAACCCAAGTGTCCAACAAACTAATAATTCAATATAAATCACACAGTTCAATATAATACAATTGATTACAATTCTATACAATTACTTATAATACAATAGAATTCATCACATACAATCCATTCAATACAATAAAATTCATTTCATAGTTAGAATAATAAACAAGCGTCAGCAATTGCGCATTTCATAGTCTTGGTTACAGCAAATTTGAATTCTTCACCGTAAACACATAATCATTGGTCAATCAACAATACCCCATGTACATTATCCTGAAGTTACTAATGTTTTTAGCATTTTCAATGTGGGGAGCAATCTCATTCCAAAGCTTTGGTATTACATAATACATGAACTGTTGTGTCAGTGTTGAGGTACTGGAATTGGGGAATCACATTCTCTCTATTACAAGTATCATAACCATGGGTAAAAAGATGACCCAAAGTGATTACCAATTTGCCACTCATAACTTTGCTTTGCAATGAGCAGTTTGTACATTTTGTAAAACTTCATATTTTCTTGTGGAGGAATAAAGGATCTATATGTGCGAGATGGCGACAGTTAGTAATATAACGTATTAGTGATGGGATGATTAATTGGAATCGGGAATAGAAAGAATTGTTTTTTAATCAATCGGCATCGAAATCGTACCAAAAGAAATATCAATGATTTACAATTCTTTAGCGGCGAGGCGGGCATCTTCACTCATTTTACTGCAAATCACGGGGTAGTATAGATACGAGTTTGCCATGTAAACAAAATTGCTTGTGACGGGCTTATTGATAGATACTGCATTACGATGCCAGTTCAATGGTGAAAAAATAATGATACAGCATTTGAATGCGTAGGTGAATGCTGTAGATCTAGAAGTAGGCCAACTTGCTGCAATACATCGTGCGTCTTTATGAACCAAGCAAGATAGCTAATTATCAACCAATGTTATCTATATGCACCTTTACTTAACATTGTTACTAAGGGTTCAGAAGCTGCTCTTTACGTTGGCATAATCCATTAGTTTAAGAGATAACAGCACTGTGATAAGATTTAAATTTCTGATGCATAAAGAAAGACGTACTAAATCGGACGTCTTTACGCACCACATATAATATGAATTATAACTTCCAATGATATTAATGTACCATGTTTGTAACATTCTTTTCAAGAGTTCAAAAGCATTTCTTTACAATTGCATAACCCAAAATTGAATCAACTCATTAGTTTTTGAGTTACTAGGGATATGAAAAGATGTCCACCTAAACTTGAATTAGGTGGGCGTATTTTCACACTAACAAAAATGTTCATATTTTTTTATTTACGTCTGTAACGTGAATTGGACTTAGAAGAAATGAAATTCATCTAATTTGTAATGTTTGAGCAAAATTTGAAGTATAGCTATAGACTAATAACTTTTTCCGTAACAGGCAAGTAGCAAACTATGCGCAATTTATCTTTTTACGTTACACAGTATTGAAGCTATGTTTTCATTGGTGTTACTTGTTCAAAAATATAAAGAAACATATGGTTTCTTAGGGTCAAGAGGCTGCTCTTTATGATGACTTTTAATCCAAATTTGGATTTATGAGTTGATAGCATTGCGTAAAGATGCTTACGAATTTCCAATGAGTAAGGACACAGACCTCGACGCTAATGATTAATATTTTGATACATTTAATAAATATACGAGGAATCGGAATAGAACTTTGCTTTTTTCCAAGAATCGGCATCGCAATTGGCTAAAAATTTGGAATTATCCTATCACTATAACGTATGATTCATTTTTGTATTGATTCAACTTGGTCTACATAAACATCGAAAGTACTACCTACCTCAAACAGCTCCACAATTAATAAGATAACGATAGAGGCACACTAAAGTATAGCACAGCTTCATAAAGGGGACCGTCTGAATAAAATCAGTATATTTTATGGCTTAAATTGACACCTTATAGTCTCCCGGATAACGTGTGAAAATATAAGAGGTCAAAGCAACCTAGAAATATTATTTTTCAAAACATTTCCAAAAATAAAATCAGAGAATTGGCTCCAGAAAAATTCCTTTTCGAATACAAAATGTATCAACTCTCACAGTTTTAGAGGTAAAGACATTGGGTTCGTTTCATTTTTTGTCAGAATTTCATTGTTTTCTAACAAATTTTTTTTTTAAACAAATTTCTCAATATGTGAAAAAGTATATGTAAATACATAAAATCTGAATTATTTAATGTTTTTTAATTTTCATAAACTAATTTAGAAAAAGAAATAAACTCTGAATAATATGAAATAACTCCCATGACTAGATCAAAAATTGAAGGAGGTGATATATTTTATTTTGCAATGTTAGAATTAGGTTAAATAACAGTGGGTTAACAACGTTAAGACATAGAGTTTATTTAAAGAGTAAATATGTTATACAATTAGAAGTCTATGGAGAGATGAGTGGAACTCATCTCTCACTGAGTAATGTTCAAGACAGACTGCCTTCAGAAACTACAAGACAGGGTATTTAACCCTCGACGGAAGTGTGATCGACTTTAGACCTTATGTCCGTTTCTCATTAAAAGTAATACATGGTTATTGAAACAATAGGTAATTTAATATAGCTGAGCTAGTCTAACAGGAAGTTAACATTAAATATATAATGAGTGTGTAATACATTTAACTAAAATTTCAACACTCCTCCTCACACGACATTATATATTTTTCATACCTATTAATTTAACAAATTTGGTAAATCTATCAATAGGCAACGGTTTAGTGAATATGTCAGCAAGCATAGTTTCACTTACAAAAAAGAAATATTTTTCAAGTCGTTCTTAGTGTTTAATATGTCAGACGATCCATTAAAAAAAACAATGAACAACAATTTACATAGGAAATGAATTATTCTAAATTTAAAGACATAAATCCCATTTTAATCAATCCTAAAATTTAAAACATTAAAACTCAAATTGAAAAATTCTGAAATTCAAATTGAACAATCATAAACATCAAACCTATAACTGCAAGAATTTTAAACATTTATTAATGGTTTAATTCTATTTCAAATAATTCCTTTCTTCCCCTCTTTTTATTTCTGAATGTCGATATTGAATAGAGTCTTCAGAAATCCCAAAAGAAAATATACTATGTATATAAAATATTTCAAACTTACATATAACATAAAAAATAGTATGAATACACATCAAAACTGAACTTAACATATTGTGACATTCTTGCTTTAAACAATCAATAATTTTATTTCAATTTAACTTGTAAAAATTAACATTGATTAACAATCATGCAATTAAAATTAACATCCTTCCGTTAAAGAATAGAATTTCTATTTTTTAATTATTTTATTGAATAAAATTTACTATTAAATTCTTTCTTCAGAAAAATTTAAAGTTCGTTTAATATTTTACTGCAAATTAGTTATAAATATAACCATTTCATTTATGTATATTAATTTAAAAATATTTCATTCCTGCAAATTCCTAATTTATTTTGACTCTAAAATTTTCTAATCATCAAAATCTAATTAGTATTTCAAAATGAAAAAATATTTATTTCTAAATATTCACTTCTAAATATTCACAGTATGAATATCAATTCAT
Source organism: Caprella mutica (assembly GCA_947561585.1). Classification (NCBI taxonomy): domain Eukaryota; kingdom Metazoa; phylum Arthropoda; class Malacostraca; order Amphipoda; family Caprellidae; genus Caprella; species Caprella mutica. The sequence continues at coordinate 165,232 of CANNZV010000808.1, read as the reverse complement.
CTGTATTCAATTCATATGCTCACCTAATAGACAGCGTACTTCTATTAAGTAAACATGCTGAGTCATCAATTAAAATAATAATTAAATGCTGTGTCGGTAGTTTTTGTTACGATTCAAAGATTAATCTGCTGATCATTAAAAAGCAATAAAAATTCTATCTAACTACTATCCAAAAGACTAATTTCAATTAATTTGAGAATTCACTTCACAAATGCTGAAGCAAGTTGTACACCGGTGCAAGAACCGTAGAGGCGAAAGTTAACTAAACCTACCACTAGACTTTTAGCAACTTAACACTACCACTTTCTTGTGTAGCTATTTACAAACAAACAAGTCTTTACTTATTTAACTTCTTGTAGTTGTAGTTCCCATAGCCACCACAAGTATGTGGAGTTGCTCCAGCTTTGCTGGGGCGTTTGTCCGGTTTGTTGTCCATAGCCACTCCAAGTACCGGCAGCTTGTCCAGTGGTTGCGGCACTCCAACCGCCCGGTGCCTGTTGTCCCCAGTTGCCGTAAGAGGTTTGGGTTGGCGGTGTCTGTTGCTGCTGTGCATAGTAATTCTGCTGCTGTCCATAGTACCCCCCACTGTTCCAAGTGCCGTATCCTCCTCCTTGCTGGGTGTATCCAGATTGGGGTAGCTCTGGGATGAGTAGCTGTTACCCCCATAGCCCCCTGAACCGTAACCACTGCTGCTGGAGTTATCGCCCTGTTGATGTCTGTTTCCGTCTAGGGGAACAATCCCCGGTAACTTATTTGAAGACATGTTTTCAAAGTATTTATTATCTTTCAATACTTAACAAACATAAACAAACAAACCAGTTAAATTGATTTACTGTTTGACTGAATTGATGTTTTAAAATTATTCTAATTCATAAGAATAACTTCACTGAATATAATTACTAATATTCAATTGGAACAGCAACACAAGTATTAGTTCGCAAGAACCTTTTGTTGAAAGTATTTACTATCATTCAATACTTAACAAACATAAACAACCAATGCAGTTAAATTGATTTACTGTTTAACTGAATTGATGTTTTAAAATTATTCTAATTCATAAGAATAACTTCACTGAATATAATTACTAATATTCAAGTGGAACAGCAACACAAGTATTAGTTCGCAAGAACCTTTTGTTGAAAGTATTTACTATCATTCAATACTTAACAAACATAAACAACCAATGCAGTTAAATTGATTTACTGTTTAACTGAATTGATGTTTTAAAATTATTCTAATTCATAAGAATAACTTCACTGAATATAATTACTAATATTCAAGTGGAACAGCAACACAAGTATTAGTTCGCAAGAACCTTTTGTTGAAAGTATTTACTATCATTCAATACTTAACAAACATAAACAACCAATGCAGTTAAATTGATTTACTGTTTAACTGAATTGATGTTTTAAAATTATTCTAATTCATAAGAATAACTTCACTGAATATAATTACTAATATTCAAGTGGAACAGCAACACAAGTATTAGTTCGCAAGAACCTTTTGTTGAAAGTATTTACTATCATTCAATACTTAACAAACATAAACAACCAATGCAGTTAAATTGATTTACTGTTTAACTGAATTGATGTTTTAAAATTATTCTAATTCATAAGAATAACTTCACTGAATATAATTACTAATATTCAACTGGAACAGCAACACAAGTATTAGTTCGCAAGAACCTTTTGTTGAAAGTATTTACTATCATTCAATACTTAACAAACATAAACAACCAATGCAGTTAAATTGATTTACTGTTTAACTGAATTGATGTTTTAACATTATTCTAATTCATAAGAATAATTTCACTGAATATAATTATTAATATTTAATTGGAACAGTAACACAAGTCTTAGTTCGCAAGAACCTTTTGTTGAAAGACTGTTTACCAAAGGATAAGGTCACAGATTTAAAGGTAATTTGTGACCTCTCTTGACACCTCTTCCGCACAAATACTAAATAATTATATTATAAACAAGTGCATTTTTCGCTAGAGCAATCATTATAATTGACCTCATTAGCGCGTGAACACGATTTGCTTACGCAAGCGTTTTGAGTGATATGTTTCATATAGGTTAACACTTTTTTCACAGCACTTCGTTTTTATTACTGTTATAAACTTCTAATTTGTTTAAACATAATTTGATTTATAAACTCTTATCGTTCACTGGGCCCATAACCTGTTAGAATTAGGTTAAATAACAGTGGGTTAACAACGTTAAGACATAGAGTTTATTTAAAGAGTAAATATGTTATACAATTAGAAGTCTATGGAGAGATGAGTGGAACTCATCTCTCACTGAGTAATGTTCAAGACAGACTGCCTTCAGAAACTACAAGACAGGGTATTTAACCCTCGACGGAAGTGTGATCGACTTTAGACCTTATGTCAGTTTCTCATTAAAAGTAATACATGGTTATTGAAACAATAGGTAATTTAATATAGCTGAGCTAGTCTAACAGGAAGTTAACATTAAATATATAACGAGTGTGTAATACATTTAACTAAAATTTCAACATGCAAGTACTCCCTTGCTTTTTTTTTGATGGTGGGAAGCGAGATTTGGAATCTGAAAAAAATTGAATTTATTTTTTTTGTTGCAAAAATGACGTGCTGTCCTACGGTTCATTATTATTAATGAGAGGATCCCCGCTCGCCATTGTGAGTGAGGCCCACTTAGGCCCATATGTACTAAATCACCATTGAAACGATCTAGAGACTAGTCGTTGAAATCCTCCAGCCTCTCAATTCTTTCAAGAAAGGTAGAAAGATGCGAGAAGCTGAGAGTCCTGGTAATTCTGTGGAGGTCCGTTAGAAATCCATCCTGAGTAGAGTGAGTCCCTAATCCTGTGAGAAAAAGGGCACTTTTCAACAAAGCTAGTCCTTGTCTCTGGGGCAAAACCACATTGCCGGCAAGTGTCATTGGTCCATTTTCCAGTAATCCTGTTACGGGATCCAATGATTCCGTGCCCTGTTAAAATTTACAGGGCAAGACGAAGTTTCCTTTGGGTCAACATCAAAAGTCTTAAGGCAGCCTCTCCTATCAAGAGGCTGCTCAAAGAGCTATTTGGTCTGTCTACAAGAAGATAGGTTGACCTATCTTCTTCTGGAGCTATCCACAATCCACCAGTAAACTGAAAGTTTACATGCACTATGTGGCACTGTTAGAAAGGGTTCTGGACCTTCACATGAGGTCTTAGCTGCTTCCTTTCAGCGGTTTCATTACCAATGGTACCAACGAGAGCCTTAACCCACTGAAGAGTGACATCAACCAGCGGCCTCAGAGAGGTTGGGGTCTGGTCAAGAGCCCCCCCGGTCACGAGCCCCCCCTCCATGTTTTTTAAATCCTTATTTACCTAGTTAAACAAATGAAGAACTACTTAGATAGAAATAACTGAGAGTTGCTAATATAGTTTGTTGTATCCGCTAGATTGTTGTACTGCACACTTCATGATTGTTTAATGACCTGGCAGGGGGGTTCGGGGGGCAGCACGCCCCCCGATATACATATATTTTATGTCTAATCAGTAATGAACTACAAAAGTGTCAATAAGGATAAAATAATATATGTAAATATGGATTTAAAAACAGGGGGGCTCGTGACCGGGGGGGCTTATGACCAGGGGGGCTTATGACCGGAGGGGGCTTATGACCTACACCCGAGAGGAGAGGTCAGGGCGTTCACAAATGGGTTTACCTTATGGCTCCTGGTCCCCAAACTTATCTCGAATTTCATTGCCGCTGTGCTGTCTGAGTATATGATAACTCTCTCCACATCAGGCTCTCTGCTGCCAGAGTGATTGCCAATATCTCTGCCTGTAAAACAGAGGAGTGATAACCTAGATATTCAACTAGGTCAGCATACCCACCAGGGAAGTGGACTCCTGCACCTGTTCTGCCAGATTCTAGCTTAGAGCCATCTGTGAAACAGGTCACAGTCTAATCTTCCACTATGTGTTCGGGGACCATAGTACTCGTCTTAAATCTCACTTGTAGAATTTACAGAGGGCTGCATAGGTCTCCCGGGAAGGCTAGAACAGCATCTCTAATGCGGCTGTGGGCGGTCCAGGATAGGCTGATGAAACGGCAATACAAGGTTTACGCTGCAGTGTAGACAGCTTCAGGTCGCATGTCCGAGTCTCCAGCCCCGCCGCCCAAACCGTAACAGCGTAGCTCATAATAGGTCAAATAATGGTGGTGAAAATCCACATCATGATGTTCAGAGAAAGCCCCCAAGTCTGTCCAACTGCTCGCCTACATAGTAGGAGGCATCTATTGGCTTTAGCAGACTTGGCAACTATATGGGGGGGGGGGGGGGGATTGAGCTTAGCTTTGAGTCCAGAGTCACTATGAGATAAGTTACTCTGTCTACAAGCCAAATTTCTTGTCCCATAAGTCTTAACGTCCTATAGTTTCCTGGATAACGTATTAATATATTAGAGCTCTAAATCATATAAGTTCTTTATTATCAATTTTTTCCCAAAAAGAATAAAAAAATTGGTTCTCCTGAAAAATTGCATGTTCACATTTCAAATAGTTTTTCTCCACATTTTTGCAGATAGAGATAAACGGAAAGTTGCAACTTGTTCCTCATACACTTTGCTATAAAAAGTATATAGAATTTCGTTCCATTTTTGGCCACTTCAAGTATTTTTCCCAAATTTTCTCCAAATTTTTTTTTTCAGAAGCAATTAAAAAAAATAGAATGGTAGAGTGCAAATTTACGAATGTGATGGTGAAATCAGTTGGTTTCCATCTAAGAAATCAGAGATGAGTTTAAAATAAAACTGGGTTTTTTTAAGGGGGTTTTGGTTTTTATTGTGAATTTGTTCAGAAACATAAGCTACATTCACAAAAATAACTCCATCGTATCCACTTCAATGGCAAATTTCTTTTTTTTTGGCGATACGGTCCCCTTAAGGCAACTGTCTCTCATAATAAGTATTTGTTATTCAAGTAGTGGGAAGTTTTAAATTTATCCAAGTTTCTGAACAACCAATGTCTAATTTTAATATATCTTTGGAATTCATGCTAAAACCCTCTCCTAGAAAGTTCTAAATTATTATTTCTCTATATTTTTTAGATAGAAAAAAACCAATTGAAACACACATTAAGAAATTTCCACTCTACAAATCTATATCTTCTTCATGTCAATTTTTTTTTAAACATTGACTTCAAATTTTTTTCTGATAAAATGAGAATTTTTTGGAAGAAAGAACTTAAGAAACTGGGCAGAAAAATGGAACAAAATGCCACCATATTCTTCCAATATGATTCAAGAGATAAAAATGCATCAGACAGAGTCCAGACATGAAGTATAAGCCAGTCTGCAAAAGATGCATGAAGTTGTGGAGTTTATCCAGTGATTATTGAGGCCATGAAATTAGCCACTGTGGAAAATACAGGCTAAAAGATAAATTTTAGAGGCTAAATGTGTGCAGATTATACAGTTCCAAGTTCCCATTAATTTATTACTGTATTTTAAGGCTTGCTAAACTTCAACAGAGTAATAAATTCATCAGAAAAGGCCGCTTTTTCAGGAGTGGGAAATTAGTCTCCTGAATTATCCGGCAACAATTTTCTAATTAATTCCTATGTTTACATGTAATTATATGCCACTCTGCATAATGTGTCTCTTCTCGGGCAGAGATTTTAATTTGAGATGGTTACTGTCATACTCTCAGTAGCAAATTCAGAATCTCCCGCAGTTAAATTAATGGTTACATAGGAATTAATTCAATATCTCCTGCAGGTAGATTTAAAATTTCTATAATTGGGCTCAGATTTGTCGCAGAGTCTTGGAAAAATGTTCCATATTAATTATTCTGCAGTTAGGCAAATGGCAAAAAATATCTATTTTTCTCATATGCCATGTTATTTTGGAGAGAATTTATGACAATTTGATCATTTTGGTGAGAGCTAGCAAGACAAATGGAGAGTTTATGAGCTGCAATATACTTTTGAACTAGGTCCATGTTTCAGAGGATGGAAAATTGTAAGCCAATTTTTGAGCCAAAATTTCACAAAAATTCTGAGCCAATCCAATTTGGCTCATTTTTTGAATATTTCAAGCCATAATTAACATGGGAACTTAGGAATTAATTCAAAATTTTAAGCCAATTCTAATTGACATATATCTGAGTTTAGACCTTTTAAAATCTAAGCCAATTAATTGGCTTTAACAGGTCCTACGAATAACTCAAATGAACCAAAGCGAAACCCAAATGAACCCAAACAAACGTAAATGAACCCAGACAAACCCTATTGAAACCCAAACAAACGTAAATTAACTCAAGTTAACCCAAACGAATCAAAATGAACACCAAATGAAACCAAAACGAAACCCAAGTGAACCCAAACGAAACCCAAGTGAACCCAAAAGAAACCCTAATGGACATTATGGACCCAAACGAAACCCCAACTCATTGGGTATTCCTTTGATATTTTTTATATTATTTTGATATTCTTTTGATATTTTTTATATTATTTTTATATTCTTTCGATATTCATTTTATATTTATTTGGTTTTTATGTGGTTGTGATTTATTTCCACCTACACCAAGTCTAGAGTCACCTAATGTTCTCTCTTTGTGGTTTCCTTTTTAATGTACCCTCTTTTGTGCCCTTATTAAACCCTCTTTTATTGTGCCATCTTTCTTCATACTCTTTTTTATTTCTAACCCTCTTTTGCTATTCATTCACAGTGAAGGGTTAAAACAACCATCCGTTGTTATTAATATTCACAGTGAAGGGTTGGGTCCATTAGTGTTTCATTTGCCATGTTTCAATGTGTGGCAGGAAAGTTGCCAGTTTAGTGAGAAAATAGATCAAGGTCGCCACATTTAAGATACTTTAAGGGCACCGATCCCAGATTTTGAAAGGTTTTTATTATTGAAGCTACGGTTGTGAAACTTTGAACACATATATAAAATGAATTCTAAGATGATTTGGGTTCTGACATTTTTTCGATTAGACCCATAGAAAACGAGTTATTCGAATTTCGAACAGTGTGTAAATTAATAAATGGATACTACAATTTTGTAGCTATGACATTATGGTTTTTTGCATTCAATTCTCCACAAGATTCTCTACAAACTGTGGAAGCGTTTTTTGATTTTTCAAATTGGTCTTCGAATTATTGAGATTTTAAGTGAAAAAAAAAAATTGAAAAATATATGAATTTCAAAATTCAATATTTTGAAAAATAATTTGAAAATTAAATAAAACTCTTCCAGAAATTGTAGAGAATTCCGGGGAGAATTGAATGCAAAAAGTCGCAATGCCATAGCTTCAAAATTGTAAACGCCTTAGACTTTTGAATTACAAGATTTTTATATCTCTGAACTAATAGAAAATCCCATTCAAAGTTTGATAATCTGACACGCTGCATACGACTCCTGTCAATGTTTGAGGGTAACTGAGGGGCATACCTTAGTGTGCATCCGATTAGTGGCACGTTAGATACCAGATATAGAGAGATAATTAATTATTACAAATTATAATTGGCTGAGAGTTGGTTTTTAGAGTACATATTGACTCCCTACCCCCCGGTCCCCTTATCCCTCTCCCCAGGGGGTTAGAGTAACATGAGAGCTCTGATATTTTGCACACACTATTAGAAGGTTAAAAAGCAACTATTTACACAATAAATTTTTTTTCTTTAATTTTGCCATTTTTCCCGGGAACAGTCCCCTTAAAGGAGAAATTTGACTTCCTAGTGAAGATTTTACATTCAAGAACATCCTTGTGCTCCGTGACTGATGCATGTGTATCTCTTGAGAATATTCTATGAGTGATTTACTTATAATTTACAGGATTTTCAAATTATTTCACCTCTCAAAAGTCACCAGTAGCTATACCATGTTCCAAATTGTGGCAGGACAGTCGCCAGTTAAGTGAGAAAATAAATCAAGGTCGCCACATTTATGATACATTAAAGAAAAAATTTAAATTGCCAGTGATGATTTTACACTTGAAAGCATCCTAATGTTTCATGTCAGATGCATTATCTCTTGAGACTATTTTATGATTAATTTACTTGTTATTTACAAGTTTTACTTATTTTTCACTTCTCAAAAGTTGCCATGATACTGGCAACTTTATCCAAACTTTGAAACATGGCCAGTATACTGGTGACTTTGGGTTCATTTGGGTGATTCGTAGGACCGGTTTTAATTTACATTCTCTGTAACATGCGTCCGCAGTCCGCCCAAGTAAAACAGTACGGCCATACACTCTCCATTTGTCTCTCCAAAAAAAACAAATTTCTCTCCAAAATGATCAAATTTATATAAATTCTCTCCAAAATAATATTGTAGCATAAGGGAAAATTAGATATTTCTCATCATTTGCAATTGAAGAGCTCAAAATAACTGTCACAAACTAACCATTAAAATGGCAAGTTTGGACATGCTTTATTACTTGACAGCCCACAGAGATCTAAAATTTGGCTCAGATTTGCTAAGTAATAAAGCATGTCCAAAGCCAAACTCAACATTGTAATGGCGAGTTTGTGACTTATTTTGAGCTCTTCAATTGCAAATGGTGAGAAATATCTATTTTTCTCCTATGCTACAATCCAGTCTGAAAAGAATGTCTCCACAGACTTTTTTTAAAGAAATTGGGATTTGGGCAAAGCAAATAACATATGAACATAGGAATTAAATAGGACTTGGGCGCAGGATTGAACCACTAATTCTGCTATACTTTTCAGACTGGGCTACAATGTTATTTTTCGAGAGAATTTATGATAATTTAAAATTTAGAATTTTTGGAGAGATATTTATGATTTTTGGAGAGAGCTGGAGACAAATGGAGAGTTTATGAGCCATAATACTTTACTTGATAGATTTGTAGCAGAGTCTTGGAAAAAGGTTCCATATTCTGCAGTCTGGGCTCACTCTGGAACATGGCCACCGACTAGTCAGTGGAATTTAGTATTTACCATGAAATAAAGTCTGGCCCAAGTGTTAACTAATTCACTGCGTACCTATCTGGATTATGGATATAGCTGGCATTCCTCCGTTATATTAAATTATTGATGACAGACTTGACAGTTATATTAATAAATCCAGCAGTTGAAGAATATTCATTATAGGTATGAGTAATTACTAATTATTAGCTTTTTTAAAAACAAAATAAAATTTGCATTCGGCACACGCCTCCCCCATGTTTCAAAGGCTGGAAAATTGTAATCCAATTTTTGAGCCAAAATTTCAAAAATTCTGAGCCAAGCCAATTTGGCTCAATTTCTAAAGATTTCAAGCCAAAATTAACCCTAGTAAAATAGTATGGATCATAAACTCTCCATTTGTCTCTACAGCTCTCTCCAAAAATGACAGTTTCTCTCCAAAATGATCAAATTATCATAAATTCTCTCCAAAACAGCATTGTAGCATAGGAGAAAAATAGGTATTTCTCGCCATTTGCTATTGAAGGGCTCAAAATAACCGTCACAAACTCGAATTTGGACATGCTTCATCACCTAATTTAAAGCCAATTAGACATATCTGAGATGTAAAAATTTCAAATCTAAGCCAATTAATTGGCTTTAACTGACATACTCTTATACATGGTTCTGGATAGGAAGGTAGCCAGTCTGCAAAATATGGAACATTTTTTCCAAGACTCTCTCGGGAGTTTTTGATTGAATTTTAGAAATTGGAGATCTCTGCAGCCTGCGGGAGATCATTAATTTATTCCCATGTTACCATTAATTTAGCTGCGGGAGATTTTGAATTAATTCCAATGTTACTATTAATTTAGCTGCGGGATACCATGTTTCAGAGGCTGGAAAAGTGTAAGCCAATTTTTTAGCCAAAATTCCAGTCTGCAGAAACTGGTAAAGTGTTCATAGATATCTCTTATTCTGTTTGTAGCAAAATTAATGTTAATATAGGGATTAATTCAAAATTGTTCAAAGAGGATATCCCAAATATCTCCCTTATTCTGCAGACTAGCCAAAATTTCACAAAAATTCTGAGCCAAGCACATTTGGCTTATTTTTTGAAGATTTCAAGCCAAAGTTATTAAATTAAGAAGGGAACATAGGAATTAATTCAAAATTTTGAGCCAATTAGACCCAGACTGTATTTCATGGTAAATTCCACCCCGTATATATTTCATGGTAAATTTCACCCCGTATATATTTCATGGTAAATTCCACCGACATGTCGGTGGAATTTTACCTCTTTGAAAATAATATTCTAGCAAAGTTGGTGGATTTCAAGTTATTTATTCCTATGTTACCATTGATTTTCAGAGGATAAATTGGGAAAATGTTGGTGGATCAGCAAAATTATTGGTTGATTTTTCAGCTTTTTCAAAAAGTCAGTGAAATTTTATGCACCAAATACAGACTGGATTCCACCAACTTGTCAGTTGAATTTTTATCCATTGAATGTAATATTCTGGCAAAGTTGGTGGATTTTTAGTTATTTATTCTTATCCATGTTACAGAGTATGTCAGTTAAAGCCAATTAATTGGCTTAGATTTGAAATGGTCAAATCTCAGATATGTCTATTATCTAAACTCTAATTGGCTTTAAATTTTGAATTAATTACTATGTTCCCATCGTGACTGTACCAGTCTGCAGAACATGGGACATTTTTAACATTTTCTGTGCGAACAATCCTTAATCTCCTCATATATTTACATATATTTTACAGAGAGCTTCTGAGAACAGAAGCCAAAATAGAGGATTTCTTGGAGAACAGTTTACCAATCCCTGCAGTCTGTCTCTGGCATCATGATATCATCCATATTAATTTTGGCTTGAAATCTTCAAAAAATAAGCCAAATTTTTTGGCTCAGATTTTTAGTGAAACTTTGGCTAAAAAAAACTGGCTTACAATTTTCCAGCCTCTGAAACATGGATTCCTACGTTACCATTAATTAATTTTTGGTGGAAAAATTGGTAAAATGTTGGGGATCAGCCAAATTACTTTAAATTTATGGTGAATTTTTTCAGCTTTTTCAAAAGTCAGTGGAATTTGGTGCACCAAACACAGACTGGAATTAGACATACTACCTAGCTAGCAGTCTGCAAAGTGTGTCAAATCTGACACCAAGATTTCATATTTCAGGACAATTAGGGTAAGCGCTTGTTGGCTCGGCACTCTTCAATAGTCGGCACTCACCACATAAAATAAGAATTCAAACCCCTTTAGCATCATAAAAGAAACGAAGGACCACTTGTTTACACTTCCACTGACTATAAATGCCACAACAGAGGTTTTCACGCTAAAAGTGCCAATATAATAGAAGTGTGCTTTCAAGGACGTTGTTGAGAACGGTACTTAGTGTGATATTTCATTAGTGTAGTGTGTACCTATACCGAATTGACAGTTATAATTACAAAAAGGAGAGTTTCACTGAGTGTTTTGTTTACTATTAATAAGAAAATTATTATTGATCAAAAAATATAATTGTTTTGGATATATTTTTGACATATAAAGCAATAATTAGGGTGCCGAGTATTGAATTGCAAAACAAACAATTTTTGTAAGCTCGGCACGGGTGCCAAGTAATGAAAAAGAAAATTAAATTGTAATTTAATTTATTTAACATTCAAAATGAAATATGTGAGTTCATTTCATATTATAATTGTATTTTATGAAATTAAATAGCCTATTTCTACTGATCGGTAGGGGTGCCGGATTTGAATAATCACAACTCGGCACACCAATGCAGAGTTTATAATCTTGATTTCATGACTCGGCACCAGAATGCCGACTTAACAAATGAAGATGCCGGCACTCTGATTTTTTTTGTGCTTTTGAACTGTCAGTTTATTTTTTATTTTTTTATTTCGAGCAAAAGAAATTTTATGAAATATTATATATGTGATTTCAGTTCAATAAACTTAACTTAATAGAAAACATAGAGACTATTGGCTACCAAACAATATTTAATGTTATTAAAATAATAATGATGAAATTTCTTTCAGTGATATATATTATTAGCTATACATTAAGTTTATGCACATATAGGTAGATAATTTCCCCCTAAAATGGTTCCTGCTCCTAAAATTAGACCTCTCTTCCGTTATACAGAAAAGCAAATGGAACAAGCTATACGTGCAGTTACTGAAGAGGGCATGCCGCAAAAGACAGCAGCAACCAAATTTAAAGTTCCACCTGCAACATTGGAAGATAAAGTGGCAGGGAGGACCCTGATCGGACGGAAGATGGGAAAAGATCCGTATTTGACGGAAAGGCATGAGCAGGAAATGGTAGTTGAGCAAGTATAAAAACGTATAATATGAACTAGGCATTCGTAAGAAATATTAAAAAAAATTGATTGGAAATGTTTTTAGATAAGCATGTGGGTACATTCAGATTATTATACTTTTATGATTCATATATTCAGATTTAATTAGATAGAAATGATAATGTTTAGTGTTAATTTCAGTTGGATTAAGAGAGGTAATCGTAGAGGTTTGCCCCCCAAAAAAGACGATGTTCTCAATACTGTTCAGAAGTTAATTAGAAACTCAAATCCAAAAATGAAGACCCCTTTTAAATGTGATCGTCCAGGCAAAACATGATTCACCGTAAGTTTTATTATGCATCTACAATCTGTCTATATATAGTATTTTACATTGTTGAAGATGCAATTGAATCAATTATTTTTTATGATAATTAATATATATTATAATTAAAAAGAAAACAACATTACTTAGAATATATAACATAATAAACATATGTTTCAAATGTTCTTAAGAGGTGGATCTTAATTAATGCTCAGTTCATCATTTTACAGTGCTTCATGAAGCGCCATCTTGCTCAATCTATTAGAACACCAGAACGTGTTTCTAAAGCACATGTTGGAATCAGAGTCATCAATAAGAGAATGGTTTCAGGAGCTTCATTCTAATATTACAGAAAATGGATAGAGCAATATACTGAAGGACCCATCACGTATATTCAATTCAGATGAATCAAATATTCAGCTCTGCCCAAAACTGGCAAAGTAGTGGGCACTCAGGGGTGGAAAAACGTCTACGAGTTGGGCCCTGCTCCAGAAAAATCAACATTGACTTTTCTCGGAACATTTAGTGCCCGTGGTGACACAGTGCAACCTATGATCATTTTTCCATATCTGCGTGTACCAGCTGACATCGTCCGATCTGTTCCAAAAGAATTCATGATTGGTGCCACAGAAAGCGGCTGGAAGAAACTTTTTCCGAATTTATGGCCAATGGGTTTGTTCCTTACCTCGAAGAACATAAAATAAAAAAAAACCATAATTTTGTTTGTCGATGGTCATAAGACACATCTCACCATGCAGGTATCTAAATTTTGTGAGGAAAATGGAGTTGTGCTATATCTTCTACCTCCAAATACGACCCACATTCACCAGCCAGCTGATGTTAGAGTGTTCAAGCCTCTAAAGGATTACTGGAGGCAAGAAGTTCACAACTTCCAGAGGACCAACCCAAACACTGTGGTAAGACCTTCAAATGTTGCAGGTTTGGTTCTGAACGTTTTGAAAAAAATTAAAACCTCTTCTATTGTAAATTGATTCCGTGTTACAGGATTGTTCCCTTTAAATCAGGTCAACATAAATTATTCGAAATGTCTTGATATTGACGAAAAGGGAGAAGAAACAGAAGTTGTCGATAATGATCCTGAGAAATACTCCACTGCAAAAGAGATACTGATAAGAGAACTGGGAGATGAAAACTTCAGGAAGTGTATGCAAGGAGAAGAAGTTGATAGGAATATCATTAAAGCAGCCTTTAGAAAGATAGCTGGTCATGTTGGAGAAGCAGAAGATACGGAAAGAATTATTGTTTTGGATGGCAGTGAGGTGGTGTTCGATGCTGATGCTTCAATTTCCGATAGTTTCAATACTCCATCTACATTGTCAGATCCTGGCTTCTTTTCTGACGTCATACCAAATGAAATTTTTGAGCCAGATAGGCAAACCATTCTGCCTTATGAGACCGCCTCTGCTTCTTCTGAACTAGACATTGTTTCTTCAGAACCAGCGATCGTATATTCCTAGCCATCCTTTACTATTGGAACCTCTCAGCAGCTCTAGGTATATTCTCCGCTAGTTGATGCTTCAACTCAGTCAGATATTGTTTCTGAGTCAGCCTGTACTCAATCTAAACCATCTATGTCTCTTCTGAGACAGTCTTCATACCGTCAGGTTCAGATATTGCTTCCAAGACAGGCATCATTCCGTCAGGGTCAGGAAATGCTTCTTCTGAGTCAGCCACTGTCACCTCTGGGTCATCCATTGCTTCTTCTCATGCAGATATCGTCCCTTCTATTTCATCTATTAATTCTTCTGAGATAGCCTTAGTTACGTCTGGGTCAAATTTGGCTTCTTCTGAGCTTGACATCGCTCTGTCCATTGCTTCTTCTGAGCTTGACATCGCTCTGTCCATTGCTTCTTCTGAGACAGCCATGGCTTCCACTGAGACAGCCACAACATCCATGGCTTCTTCTGAGACAGCCATCATCCCATCCAGGTCAGCCATTGTTTTACCTGAGCCTGACATCTGTCTTGTCTAGGTCAGCCACAATTGTTTTGTCTCAGTCGGTGATAGCTTCCCAGGAGCCTAACATTGTTCCATTAGGAGAAGCCTCCTCTTCAAAAGATAACATTTTTTGGGAAGGGAAGATTACATACAAAAAGAGAAAGGCTCCTAAGGATAAGATTCCGTCTGCAGTGAGCACTACCAAATACAGGAAGTATGTGCTTGAAAACGAAAACGCTAAAAAACGTAAAAACAATGATTGGCAATGCATTTACTGTAAAGATTTTTATTCAGATGATGAAAAAGTTGGCAGAAGTGTAAAGTGGATCAACTGTGATTCCTGCGAAAGGAAAATGCACATTGAATGTGTTTCCACAGAATACATCGATAAAGTTCAATTGGACATAAATGATGATGAATGTGACTTTATTTGACCTTACCGGAGAAATAATTTGTTGCATCATGTGTTGAAAAGCTATGGCTGCATTCTTCAATCCGAACGGAAGTCTTTTGAATTGGAAATCAACAAACCGAGAAAATTGTTTGATTGAATGTTCCCTCCATGATTTGGGTTCAATTTTTCCTTCAATTTTATTCCTCAGGATGCTACTTGCATGATTTGATGACTGCATCTTCTTCAATTCATCTTTATCAATTCTGAACTTAACTTTTGGAGCAGCATCATTATCCTCATCTGTAAGCTCTACATTAGTTAGGTTTACTTGTTCTCTACCAAAAGCAATAGTTACACAAGTTTTAAAATTTATCATACAACCATTACTCATTAGAACTTGTGATTTTCCAAAGCTAATGTTACCTTCAATGTGTTCTAAGTAGTTCAATCCAAGAAGCATGCAACAAGGTAAATCTGACTGCTTGACAATAGCAAAGGGAAACTTTTCAAATTTCTTCAGAGTCTTCAAATCTGATACACAAATTCACTATGCCTAAACACTTCTTACCTTCTCCCACAATACCAACAAACCTTAGTGATTCATCTTTGGTTACTGTCTCATCTTCTTTCATTATCCTCTTCCATGTGTCATCACTAGAGCTAGGACATTGGGGCACTTAAAAAAGAGCAGTAGTAGCGGTCAAAACGAGCACTTGTAGCGCTATAAATGTGCAGTAGGAGCAATAGAAAAGAGCATTTGGGGCACTTATCGGGGCATTTGGGGCACTTATCGGAGCATTTGAAGCACTTATAAGTGCATTTGGGAACAGTTATTGGTGCATTTGAGGCAGTTTTTTGTGTGTTTCATGCACCGAAAGAAAAAGCGTGTTACTTATCAAAGTAAGAATTTTAACGAGGTTTTGTTTTTTGAAGAGTTTTTGGATGAAATATACACAAGAACTATCTTTAATTTTTATCGATAAATAATTCATTTTGAAAAATCATTATGTAAATATGTAAGGCTAAAAAGTATTGTGCAATAATTGAAAAAACATAAGAAAAAGAACAATAAATGTTGAAACCAAAACGAACGTATGCAGTACATATAATAATTGGAATCTAGATCGAGTCTATAATGTTACAGAAAATTCTAGCATCACATGTTGTTGAAGTTTAGTAAGAATGTGAAAGTTAACCCATATTAACAAGATAAAACCATTACTTCTTTAACATTTTTTTGACCCTTCATCGTCTATCTGAGACCACATATTTCAATAAAAAGAATAATCTCTATAATTCTGTGGAAGTAACAGGGGCACTAGCATAGCGGGAAACATCTTAGGGAGTCAATTTGGGAAATATTTCAGTCTGGTTTCTTCACTACGCCCTGCAAAACATTCAATCCTGTATTTACTTACTCAAACAAATGTACGAAAAAATAAGGTATGTAAAATAAAACAAAGATATTTGTAACTAAATAGATATGAATTACGTGAAAATCTAGGGTTACTATTAGAATAGTTACACCTCTTTAATTTTTATAGAACTTTTCTAATCAAAGAAAATGTATAAGAAAAGGGTAACAAAATTAAATCATTAAAAAAACTGAACAACAATACATTAACTCATTAAGTGAATATAATCAAATTAATCAATGCATGACTAGATTGATGGTTGACATAGAATATATTTGTTAATCCATATAATTTAAAGATGTCATTGTAAGAGCTACATGGCCCTTATAGAACGGATATTTTTTGCTCGAGCTTTACGAGCTCTACCTGTAATATGATTTCTCTTCAACATTTGTTATTAGTTAACTATCAAAAAATAAATACGGATACAATTTCTTTGACTGTACTTAGGCAATAGGACACAAACACATACCCTGGTATTTCACTGAAGCTATCTTTCTATCAATATCAAATTTGTATTTTAATCTATTTTTAGTTTAAGTATATTTATACTAACTAAATATTGGTAATATGAAGGATGGGGAAAGAAATGTATGAATTATTAATGTTACCTCAGCAATCACTGGTAGATAACTATGTGAAATTAGTTCGATCATTCATGTTTAAGCTCTATGAACCATTAAATACACTTAAAAGTGCAGTTGTCCACCCGGTAAGAATGATACAGTTATTTGACATTACTCAATCTTGGTGCGCAATATAAGTCAACCAGAGTACATATGGAGCATTTAGGGCGTTTTGAGCATTTTGGGGCGTTTATAGCGTTTGGAGCATTATGAGCGCTAGTGGCATTTAACTTATAAATGCCCCAATGTCCGAGCCTTAGTCATCACCAATCAAACTTACTTGTGCACCTGTATCTATGAGAGTACAAAGTGTTTTATCATTGTAAGAGACTTGTGTACTTGAGTTCAAGCTAGAATGTGTACACTCTTTTTCTTCAAGCTCCTCAGTAAACAAATTAGCACCATTTAGGTCACAATGTTCCTGGAAACTAGAATTTTCAGTTATCTCATCAATATCATTTATGTATCTTTTAATGACATTTATTTTTACATCCTTCTTAGTATAAATTGGATTATAATGAATAAAAGATATGCATTGTAAATTAACAATTCTTTCACACTTACTATTATTAGCTCTATATACTACTTGTGTTTTTATATTATGATATATATATTCTGATTTCAATATCATACAAATGTGAAGCTGCTAACAATGCTTCAGAGCATGGTAGTTGGTCAACATTTAACATTACTTTTAATTTTCTTTTTTCATGTTTATTATTAATCAATTTATATTTCAAAGGTTCAGCTAATAATTGACTAATCACCATTTTTCTCATTTCCAGATGGTCATTCGGGAGTTCCTCTTCTTCACAGATGTAGCTCATGGCGGACAGCAAAGCTTTGAACATGGAGTTACCACCACCTTCCATCTTCTCTAGCACTTTGAAATCTTTTGGAAGTCCCTCTTGGAAATCATCGTCTATCTTCTCTCCTTCCATACGCGATAAGTAATCTGCAGCAGTTTTCTCTGTAGCGTCGGACCGGGTGGCTTTGCGCATTTTCCGCATACTTTGATTTTACGAAAAAACTAGAGAAGTCAGCAATCTGATTTTTTTGTGTGCAGATAGATGAAGGGTAGACCTAGGTGCTCACCAAGTTTCAAGTCTTTAAGTTCAATAGAAAAAAAGTTATCATCGAAAAACTGTGCGCAAAGATCGTGGGGATAAACCGGGTGAATTTTGCGCAATTACCGGGTGTACTTGCGCACTGCGCAAAATCACCCAATGTGAAACTGCGCAGTGCGCAAGCTCATCCTATGTATAAACTGTGCATAGAAAATCTAACCCCGATATGCTATGCAACTGCCGTGAATCTGCCCCAATCTTCTATGCAACTGCCCCAATCTGCTGTGGAATAGCCGTGAGTCTGCTGTGGAATTGCCGTGAGTCTGCTGTGGAATTGCCGTGAGTCTGCTGTGGTATTGCCGTGAGTCTGCTGTGGTATTGCCGTGAGTCTGCTGTGGTATTGCCGTGAGTCTGCTGTGGAATTGCCGTGAGGCTGCTGTGGAATTGCCGTGAGTCTGCTGTGGAATTGCCGTGAGTCTGCTGTGTTATTGCCGTGAGTCTGCTGTGTTATTGCCGTGAGTCTGCTGTGGTATTGCCGTGAGTCTGCTGTGGTATTGCCGTGAGTCTGCTGTGGTATTGCCGTGAGTCTGCTGTGGTATTGCCGTGAGTCTGCTGTGCAATTGCCGTGAATCTGCTGTGGAATTGCCGTGAGTCTGCTGTGGAATTGCCGTGAGGCTGCTGTGGAATTGCAGTGAGGCTGCTGTGGAATTGCAGTGAGTCTGCTGTGGAATTGCCGTGAGTCTGCTGTGGTATTGCCGTGAGTCTGCTGTGGAATTGCCGTGAGTCTGCTGTGGAATTGCCGTGAGTCTGCTGTGCAATTGCCGTGAGTCTGCTGTGCAATTGCCGTGAGTCTGCTGTGCAATTGCCGTGAGTCTGCTGTGCAATTGCCGTGAGTCTGCTGTGCAATTGCCGTGAGTCTGCTGTGCAATTGCCGCGAGTCTGCTGTGCAATTGCCGTGAATCTGCTGTGCAATTGCCGTGAATCTGCTGTGCAATTGCCGTGAGTCTGCTGTGCAATTGCCGTGAGTCTGCTGTGCAATTGCCGTGAGTCTGCTGTGCAATTGCAGTGAGTCTGCTGTGCAATTGCCGTGAGTCTGCTGTGCAATTGCCGTGAGTCTGTTGTGCAATTGCCGTGAGTCTGCTGTGGAATTGCCGTGAGACTGCTGTGGAATTGCCGTGAGACTGCTGTGGAATTGCTGTGAGACTGCTGTGGAATGGCCGTGAGACTGCTGTGGAATGGCCGTGAGACTGCTGTGGAATGGCCGTGAGACTGCTGTGCAATTGCCGTGAGTCTGCTGTGCAATTGCCGTGAGTCTGCTGTGCAATTGTCGTGAGTCTGCTGTGCAATTGCCGTGAGCTTGCTGTGCAATTGCCGTGAGGCTGCTGTGGAATTGCCGTGAGGCTGCTGTGGAATTGCCGTGAGGCTGCTGTGGAATTAACGTGAGGCTGCTGTGGAATTAACGTGAGGCTGCTGTGGAATTAACGTGAGGCTGCTGTGGAATTAACGTGAGGCTGCTGTGGAATTGCCGTGAGACTGCTGTGGAATTGCCGTGAGACTGCTGTGGAATTGCCGTGAGACTGCTGTGGAATTAACGTGAGACTGCTGTGGAATTGACGTGATATAGGAGTATCGGGGATGAATATCACAGGTTTATTAATGAATAAGAGCTCTTTCACTTTATTAATAAATGTGCGCAAGTCCACCCGTGAATTAAAATATTCCCAGGGTGATGTTGCGCATCTAGTATATTCGTTATATCTCAATAATTTATAATTATTATTAAAATCATCTTACATGACGTTAATCTGCAGTAAATTATGCGTATCCAACGTAAATTGCAATCAAATTGGAGCATAATTATCAACAATACAGCATAGTTCGCGGAGATTCGATTCTAGTCCAAAAAAAATATTTTGCCATAAAAAACATAGGTCTCTGTTTGAACACTTAGTATCTATACTTAATCTCTTACAATTTTCGTGAAATTTATACACTAGGGGGTTTAAGAGCTGCTCTTTCCAATGGTGTTGTCAGATTTAAAATATTTTCACGCATTCACCGTCAATTACCGATGCGCAACTTCACCCGGAATGTTGAAGTGCGCAAAGCTACCCGGTCTGACGCTACCAGGTATGTGTTTTATGATAAAGTCATATTCAGTTAGATGATCCAGAGTTCTTTGTACCCTCGAGCTGTGGATTGCCATATTATTCATATACACCAGCGGTTTATGGTCAATATATAACAAAAACTTGACACCAAACAAAAATGACCTAAAGTTTTGGCAACCCCCCTGTATTGCTGCTAACTCTCTTTCTATAGTCGAATACCTGCATTGAGTAGTAGAGAAACACATTGATCCGTATCCTATGACTTTCTCCTCTCCATCCTGTTCTTGAACTAAGCAAGCGCCTGCCCCAATGCCAGATGCATCAACATAGAGTTCCAGAGGTGAAGCAATCTCATCATAATCTGGATAAGTTAGTATGATGTCCTTTTCTATCTCTTCTTTGAGTGTTTCAAAGGCATTGTTTCTTTCTTCGTTCCACTCTATTTTTGCTTTCTTAGAGCCACTTGTTATTTCAGAGACATTTAATTATTTCAGAACACTTGGGAAATTTTCTCTGGAAATTTATTAGACCCAAGAACTTACGTAGCTCAGTTACGGTTGTTGGTCTTCGACATTCTCGAACCTTTTTCACATAATCTTCACACTTTCTTATTCCTTCTGTATCTATCATGTGTCCTAAGAACTGTACTCTTTTCTTGAAGAACTTGCACTTTTTCACCTTTATTTTTACATTATATCTTGACAAGGTACCCAAGACTTTTTCTACCAATTTAATATGTTCTTCATACGTCTCTGACATTATCAATATATCGTCAATATAAATGATCACATTATTTGACCTTACCGGAGAAATAATTTGTTGCATCATGCGTTGGAAAGCTATGGCTGCATTCTTCAATCCGAACGGATGTCTTTTAAATTGGAAATGATTTTTTGAAGTGCTAAATGCTGTTAGATTTTTGCTCTCTTCAGACAATCAAACCTGATAGTATCCTTTCACCAAATCAAATGTGGTAAAGAATTTCATCTTGTTTGTTTTATACACATTTATTTAGAATGGGCATGGGGAAATTCTGAGATTCTGTCACTGCATTCAGTTTTCTGCAGTCGATGCACAGTCTTAAGCTTCCATCAGGCTTCTTTACCGGAACCACTGGTGAAGACCAGTTAGAATGGCTGTAGCTACTCTATAATATCAGTTAATAGTTGCTGGCACTGCTCCTCAATTTCTCTGTTGATGGGTTCTGAGAAATTTCTAGGTTTTTGCCAGATAGGAGAATAATTATTGAGTTGAATATGATGTGGTACTACATTTACTTCACCTATATCACTATCACTCACACTCAAAGCCTTCTGAACTCTTTCTAACATTTCATAGACACCAGACTCCTCATCACTGGAGAGTCCATCTTGAAGATTTATCTTCTCACGTAGTAGTTGTGATGTCCACTTCTCTTCATTCAGCGATTCAGCTTCATCTTCAACTAACATTGAAACATTACCGACGTGATCACCTTTCTTTACATTTTTAGTCTTCTTAGTTAAATTACAGCATATAACACTCTGATTACTGTCAGACACACTTCCTTGATAAAAGGTTACACCTTCATTATCAGTTTCTTCAAACAGAAAATTAGTATTTTTGGTCATGGCAGTTTCAACTGCTATAGAAATTAAACATTCTTCAATAGCTTTTAAAATCCTATCTTCTATAGCATAAACAGGGATATTATTATAAAGAGCCTTGGTTATATTTTATTGCTATCAATACAAAATATGCCATTCAGCGAATCTTTCTTTCCAATCTTAACAGTCCTCTTCATTAAATCCATTTCAACATTGTTAGCTTTAAGAAAATTCAAACCTAAAATTAAATCATATTTTGTATTCTCATCTCCAATCACATTCATTTTACAGTTCAATTTCAAATTTGCAATATTCATATCTGTATTTACTTCTCCTTCTGTAGTTAGTTTATGACCACCATATCCAATTATTTCTCTTTTCATGTTCATATTGATATCAAGCTTTAAATTATCTACAATTGACTTTTTCACAAAAGAATATGACGTTCCACTATCTAACATTGCAGTTACTTTCAAATCTCTTAAATTGATCTCAATTAAAAACAATTTGGATGGTACTAAGGCATTTATAATAAATTCATCAAGTTTTTCATTCTCACCTTTTTTCTGTTTTTCATTGTTGTTTCTTTCTATTTCTGAGGACTTCAAATCTCCACATTTTTCTTCCTCCAGCATAGCCTCAGTTATGCAAGAGGTGAATAGTTTAAATTCTTTGAACTTTCATCTTCCCATGTTACATGTTGTTTCCTGTTCCAATTGTTCGTGTTGTCTTTTCTTGGGGATTTTGATTCACTTCTCCCGTTTTGTAAAGCCCAACAATTTCTTGCAAAGTGCCCACTTTTCCAGCAATTAAAACAAGTCTTATCTTTCTTCCTTCAATTCTGTTCACTGTGGCCAAATCTTTTGCAGAATCTGCACATCTCGTTCAATTTTCCAAAGAATTTCACATTTTTGTGTTCATACTCCTCTCTAGTTAGTGATTTTGTTGGTTTTGAATAATAATGATTAGTTGGTCTATGGCCTTCGTAATGATCTCTGTTGATACCTTGCCTGTAATTATTACGTTTGTTGCCATTCCACTTCTGTTCTCTGATCTCATTATTCCACTGTCTTGGTCCTCCTAAATTGATGAAAATTTCTTCTTCGCTGCTTTCTTCCTTCTTCTCAATATCACACATCCTTAGACATTTCTGCACTTTATTCTAGCTCATTTTCTTATCATACATCCTATGTTGGACAATCTGAGGATCTAACTTAGCTTGGGCAGTCTTTGGAATAGCGTCTCTAAGCTTGTTGATGAGAGTGCCACTATATGCTGAGTCTTTATTTGGATAAGCCAGTTTAAATAAAGAGTGCACTCTACCAGAATATACAATAAGAGACTCTCCTCTCTTCATTCACATATTCCTGAAGTTCTTTTTTGCTTTTACCTTCCTGTTGACTTTCTCTTCTTTAAACCAGTTGAGCAATTTCTTCTTCATGTCGTTGTAGTCGTCATCTGCATCTCTCATAGCTTTGAAGGTTTCGAATGTTTGACCATTCAAACGTGCTTCTAACTCGTTTAACCAAAAACTTTTTCCTCCTTTATAGTTATCTTTACAATACTGTTCAAATTTTTTCAAATAGACCACCAAGTCTTGTCCTGCCTGCTCATCGTAGCTCTCCAATTTAGGGACAATTCTGTGATCTAGTTTTCTCATCAATTTGCTTAAAACTTCTGATTCTTCTACCAGTGTAGAGGGCTGCATTAATATTGTTGACTGAACTTTTGTAATAAATTGCTTTTCTCTGAAACACTCCTCTCAGCAACATCAGAGTTGTAAACTGGCACTCAGTTTATTCTTATCTCAGTTCTCTCTCAGCCTCCATAGTGTCAACATGTCTCCCTTAAGTGCTCTGTGTTTGTTTACCTTTTTCTTTGTTTACTTTTGTGTTTTCTTATTTTATTTGTTTAATTCTTTTTTTTTTGTTCAGATTTCTATTATTAGTATCTTATCAGTTTTGAAGTAGATATTAAGTATCAAAATAGGAGTGGAGTTTTGGAATTGGTTAATTGGAATAAGTTCAGCCTAGGGTCTATCTAATTTGGAACTCTTAGACTGTTGTCTCTTGCTGATGATCTGTTGCTGCTGTTGTTTTCTGGTTGATTCTTGGTAGTAGAGCTTCACTATTTAGTGGTGAGTTTTTAATTGCTGTTTATTGGGAATTTTTATATAGGTATGTAATTGTAATTTAGGATAATGAAGTATTTAAAATTACATAGTTAAAAATCATATAATCTATTTAAAATCATAATCTATTTAAAATCATATAATCTATTTTAAATCAAATCATATTATTATTCTGAGAGTGGGGTTTTTCCACACAGGAGCTCTAAATCTTGGGCAGATCTATATTAGGGTCCAATTCAAACGCCTTCAGTCAAGTGCGAATTACTTACCTCTTTTGACTACTGCGTAGCTACCCTAATGACCGCTATTAAGAATATCTGCTACTGCATACCCTATTGGATTATTGGATATTACTCAACCATTTATCTCCAGTAGCTACTAGAATCGGGGAACTCAAAACTATAAAGCTTGATGTCATATGCCCTTTTATTCTTTTTATGTATCCTGGTTTCTAAAGTAGTACTGTTTTGTTCTTGGGAATCTCTTCTTGATTTATTATTTATATATTATTACTCATAAAATGTCAGGATCATTAGATAAATTGAAGTTGACTTTATAGGTAGCTAGTAATTATAACAATATTTCAATATCACTTTAATAGGCCATCATTATCATTTGTTCATCATTCCATTAATTTGTTCTTATTCGTTGTGTGAAATATTGTAAATAAATTTGACGTTTTCAAAATAAATAGGTTGTTCTGTTATTGTTTCAGTTGCTCTTCTTTTTTAGTTTTTCTAGATACCTAATGGTGAATAGAATCCCTCTCTGGATTAAAAGAAGGAGAACCCTGTGACCCCTAACCATTTCACCGGTTTACATCGCTTTCCTTTTTTCTTCTTTACAGCAATAGATCTGTCTGAACTGGTTTGTGAACTTGAAGAGAATGAAGATTCTTCTTCGCTAGATGACTCTTCAGTATCTGTTTCTTCTTTCTTGTATCTTGCAGATGATTCTTCCACTTTGATCTTGCCATTTTCTTCCTTGTTCTTTACTACCTTTGGAATAGCTTCAGTTGATCTTTCTACATAATCTTTTAAATTGTGTTTAATAGTACCAATCAACTCTAGTCTCCTCACTCATTTTGTGTTCTGGTCATCTCTTCTCAATGTCATCTAAGAACTGCTTACATGCATTCCAATTCCCATTAATAGCTTCATACTCTTCATCTAGGTCCGCAAACTTTTCCTTATCACTCATTGCTTTGCTTTTCTTTTTAGGTCAGTATAACAAGGCAAAAGACCAGATGAAGACACGAGTTGTTGACTGAATCAGTTTTTTTTCAGTCACGGCACCATTTAATGTTGGGGGGCCGTGTTCCCGAACATTAGAGTTTATCAGTTATTTTCCAATAAGTAGCTTGCTTTTTATAAAGAAGATAAGCTAAACTTGTTTTATTGACTATTATCTTGAGATGAAAACTATTGTTGAGTAGAAGTAAGAATCTTATTTTTCTTTAGTTTTATTCAAGATCTTCAGAACAACCAGGCCTGGTTATTACAATAAACACAGAAGACACAACTCAATTTTGTAACATATTTCTGTTAATGGTTCATTAAACAGTTTAGCTATAATAAAGCTTAAATATAATTGTATCTGTGAAATACATAAGACATTAGGAAACAAACTTAACACAGATAATAGCCTACACAATCTTCACAAATTAAGGTTTATCACATGAGCACAAAGTTAGGTCTACACCCTACACCGACAAGACAAAGACTGACTGTTTATTGTGACTCCTACCTATGAATTAAACTTTACAACTCAGTTACTAATTAATTATTAAGCCTTACCTACTAGTGACATGCATTTTACACCTGTACTAATGATTATTTCAGATTTACTTATTTACTTATTTTTAGATTTACATATTTTAATAATCTAATAGTAAACTTTTAATTTCAGATTTAACAAATTATAAATTATGACTAGGGTGTTTGTGCCAGTAATCGGCATACCTCTAGTAATCGGAATAGCAGACACATTGAGTATAATTTTCAATACAATATATTAAGGAATAGAGGCAAATGTACTAAGTTATTGAAGAATCAACCACTATTCTTTCTATTCAAAGAGGATTAGTAATTCTTTCTAATAATCCTCTTTGGAACCCCTGAGTGTGCTTTAGTAGCTTTTAATGTACCAAGTGTATGTGTTTTTCTAGATGTACAATTTATGATCTATCAGTGCATTTTAAAATCTAAGCAAACAAATACTTACTTTTTATTTGAAATGGTAGTCCGATCACTAGATTATCAGAACTTCTAATTTTAATGTTCGGACAGACTGGCCGATTAAACATAGAATATATCCGTCCACCCTAACGATTACTGGAAAAACTTCCTGTCATGCGTCCGATAACAAACTTCTATTTTAACTCATTAATTTAGATCGTTACATTGACCGATAACATTAATGAATAAATTTTGAGATAGTTATGCTTGTATATTTTCCGAATAAAATAAGTTATTACATACCTATGATAACAAGATATGATTACTTTAACGTCATATATAAATATTTTATATAATCATACCCACTTATATAGTGTCACGTGTGAATTATATATGGCGTTTGTCAATAACCAAAATACGTAAAATTCAATCAGAAGGATTTAGAATCAACTCCAGATTGTGACGTCATTGATAGCGACAAAGAATGGTTGAATTTACATCACAATAGTGGAAGAGGGCAAACCATAAGGATTGTAGACGGCATATATTTTTTAAGGGGACATTCGAATTATGTCCCGTTTGAACTTAAACATAGCAACAGCTATATAGGGGCCGAAAATTACTTAGGAACCTAGCTTTGGTACTATTTCAATGAAAATCTAATTGAGGTAAAGAAATTTCAAAATAATTTTTATCAGTAAATAAAATGTGTTATAGACTTTTAGTTAGCATTATAATAAGGCTAAGATATCTGCAACTAAATAGACATGAAATGCACATGACAATTACAGCTTGCTTTTATTTAAAATAGTTACCCCTTTTTCAGAACTATTCTAATCAAAGAAAACATATTGAGGCTGCTGGCTGGATAACTAAATCAATAGATATTACTGAATACCAATCTGAGTCTTCTTACAAATGAATAAATTAAGCATTGATTGTCAATTTTAAAACATCTGAATATAATGTATGTATACTTGGCAGACGAATCAAATATATGATAAACCTTATAATTTAAAGTAGCCGTTGATTCTTAAAGCGGGTAATTATTTCCTCTTGCATGTAGAAGGTAGCAGTTGTAGGAGCTTCAGCATATGTAAATAAATAATCACATTGATATAAAATAACTTAGTTTCCAATTTTGGTGTATGGCAAACAACAATGTAAAACATGTTCAAACTTTCGAATGAAATGACAACACTAAAATATAACATATTTTTAACCATTGACGAAGTGTTTGATTGTGTGTGTGGGTAGGTAATAATAATATGAACATAATACTTACTATTACTTAGTACAGTAGGAATTACATTAATAAAAAAATACACATTGATTGTATAGACTATAGATATTAGGTATGACTAAATCTATTATTAGTAATTAGAAGCAGGAGACTAATTATACTATATACTACTATATTAATCAGCCACTAATCAACAAGTATGACGAACATTAGTTCCTTATGATGGCCACCTGACGATAATAGAATTGGAAGTGACCGAACATAGATATTGCTATGACGATTACTAGCATTTTAGACTAATGGGACATTTTTACTTTTAATTGCATAAGTAATAACATAAATGTGTTTATGTGTAAAGCGATTGGAAAGATAAAATTCCAGCTTTCTAATGATAGTTGCATCGAGTCGGTAGCGTTTATATGTGACTTGTTATTGGTATTTGTTTGTAATTTATGCTTATGTGACCGATTACTGGCACAAACACCCATATTTATTTACTAATTAAATATTTCTATCTTTTAGGTTTTACATTTATTGTTTTAAAAGAATATATATATATATATATATGCATCCTATAACAATATCTTTATTTTTAAGATTTTTTATAGGTTATATGTAGCATACATATAAAGGAAGTATTTTATTCAAAAGGACAATGTTATTTATTTAATATACCAATTTTTCTTTATTTTCAATTATACATTATTTTTTGTGATATAATTCATGATATAACAATATTGAAGGATGAAACCATAAGGTAAAAATAATAATTTCAATTTAAATTACCTATGCCTTTCATTGAAATGTTATTGATAATTGTTTTATTTTCCAATAAATAATAATAACATTGTTTGTATATCATTATTCAATACAAAATATAACGAGAATTAACCTATATATCGAAGGTGCCGACCCATGAATTTATAGGTGCCTATTACTGAAATTAGAGTGCCGACTCATGATACTCAAAGTGCCAATAAATGAACCGTAACTGCCGACTAGTGGGTCTTATTGATTATAATTTTGGAGGTGCAAAATATATAAACCATCTTACTATGAAGAAAAACCAACGTAAAATGCTCTCCATGAAATACAGTATTGAAATAACTTACGCAGGTCAGTGAGCGCTGCACCTTTTTGTTTTAGAGTAGTATATTTGATAGTAAAGTGGTTAAAGTGCTGACTATTGGGTATCTTACCCTAGTCTCCAAAAAATTTCAAATTTGTCTCCAAAATGACCAAATTTCTTCAAAATGTCTCCAATAATATTATAATAACATGTAAACATAGGAATTAATTAGAAAATAGTCACGGTAAATCACCAAGATCCCAGTCTGGAAAAATAGGTGCTTTCTGATGAACTAATTACTCTGTTGGAGTTTTACAGACTTCAAAAATTAATGGTAAATTACTAAAAATTGTATAATCTGCAGCATTTAGCATATAGGGTTCATCTGTTAGCCTAAGCAGTTTTCCAGACTGGCCAAGATCTTGTTTTGATAAATTTTCCCTCAAATATAGTCTCCAAAGATCTTTGGCAACATGGACGCGCTTTGCAGACTGGCAGTCTGGTAAGTGGTAACTAGGTATCTATTCTGGAAAAAGTGGTCTTTTCTGATCGATTAATCTCTCTGTTCCAGTCTGCAAAAGATGCATGAAGTTGTGAAGTTTATCTGGAGACCCAGACTGAAGTCTGAAGGAAGTGGTAGTGTTCTCCAAGAAATCCTCTATTTTGGTTTCTGTTCTTAGTAAAATACATGTAAACATAGGAGGAAATTAAGGATTGTTCGCACAGAAAATGTTAAAAATGTCCCATGTTCTGCAGACAGGCTGGAGACTGTTGAGGCTTTGAAATTATTCTCCTGAATTATCTGGCGACAATTTCCTAATTAATTCCCATGTTTACATATAATTAGTGGAGAGAATTTTGATATTTTTGGTCATTTTGATTTTTGGAGAGAAATTTGAATTTCTTTGGAGACAAATTGTCCCAAAAATTAAACATCCGGAGACTGATTGTGCATGCTTTGCAGACTGGTCGGTCTCTCTCTGTTGGAGTTTAGCAAACCTTAAAATACAGTAATAAATTAATGAGAAGTTGGTAACTGTATAATCCGTAGCATGTAGCCTCAAAATTGGCTAGGTTAGGTATCTGAGTTTTGACCTTTTGAAATCTAAGCCAATTGTCAATTGATGATTGGCTTTAACTGACATAGGTACTCACTGTCAACCTCTGTAACATGGCCGCCTCAGCGGCCAGGAGATTCTTCTGAATCTGCTACGGACTCTGACTCTGAGAATAACTCTCTCCCAAATCAAAATCTCTGCGGGAGAAGAGACCCATTATGGCTCTCAGCTCTGCCAGATTGTATTTGGTGGTAAATTCCAATGATATATCAGGAGATATAATCCAGTCTGCAGAATATGGAACATTTTTCAATGACTCTCTGCGGGAGTTTTTGGTTGAATTTTAGAAATTGGAGATCTCTGCGGGAGATCTTGAATTAATCCCAATATTACCATTAATTTAGCTGCGGGAGATTTTGAATTAATTCATATGTTACCATTAATTTAGCTGCGGGAGATTCTGAATCTGCTACTGAGAGTCAGAGAGCAACTCTCTCTCAAAATAAAATCTCTGCGGGAGAAGAGACACATTCTGCCCAGTCAGGAAAGTAGTGCAGATCGTCGTTAATTTGTTTTGTATAATTTTTATATCTCGTAAGAAATATATAAATCGTCGTTTCGATAATTTTAACCAATAATCACCGTCGTAAAATTAATTCAGACAAACTAATATCTGGTACTATTATAGCCTACCACAGAGTACAGACCACTGAATAGGAATATGTTTACCTACTACGTCAATACCATTGGCCAAATATCAACCAATCAGAGAGAGGCATACAGTATATTTATCATAAAATAGAAAGAACGGGGTTTAAGGGGGCTTGAACCCCCTTCTTTCTATTTTATGATAATTATACCTTTATACTTTAATTACCTAAACTTTTTTTCCATATCTGCTTTAGTCACTCCTAATTGGTAGCTAGTGAATGAAAATTTAGCTCGGACCATTACATAATTATATACCCGTATGTACGTTGTAATACGTGACAACACCGGCGTCACAGAATGCCTCTCTCTGATTGGTTGTTTCTCTCTCACAGAAACCATGAATAGTATCTTTGGTCATAGAAGCAAAAACAAAAGAAAAAGGCTACATAATAATTAATATTTTAATTGGCAATAGCATTCATGATACCAATTAAAATAATAATAATTATGATATGGCTAGTTTCTTTCTTAGGAAGGTATAAGACCGAAGATGTGAAACTGATTGATAATTCATAAGTTACCCTAGTACATATGTCCATTCTTTCAGTTTAATAAATTTACTCAAAATACCTAATTAAACGAACAGTAATGTTTAAACTAGTGCTTTATAATTTATCAAATTCAAATCTAAATTTTCCGATCGTATTATTTCTTAAATATTAGGCTAATTGTAAATACTTAAAACATGTATAAATCCAGACAGTAACTGTCCAGTACATGTCTAGAAATGAAAATCTTAAATTCAAACATTTAGCTGTACTGTACTATTTCGAAACTATCTAGGTACACTGTATTTATAAACTATCTACTATCTAGGTACACTGTATTTCGAAACTATCTAGGTACACTGTATTTCGAAACTATCTAGGTACACTGTATTTCGAAACTATCTAGGTACACTGTATTTCGAAACTATCTAGGAACACTGTCTGTAGTCTGTACAAACTAAATAGGTACACTGTGTGTACTTCGAAACTAACTAGGTACACTGTCTGCACTTCGAAACTAACTAGATACACTGACTGCACTCCGAAACTAACTAGATACACTGACTGCACTTCGAAACTAACTAGGTACACTGTCTGTACTTCGAAACTAACTAGGTACACTGTCTGTACTTCGAAACTAACTAGGTACACTGTCTGCACTTCGAAACTAACTAGGTACACTCTCTGCACTTCGAAACTAACTAGGTACACTGTCTGTACTTCGAAACTAACTAGGTACACTGTCTTCACTTCGAAACTAACTAGGTACACTGTCTGTTCTTCGAAACCAACAAGGTAGCTACACTGTCTGTACTTCGAAACTAACTAGGTAGCTAAACTGTACTTCGAAACTAACTAGGTAGCTACACTGTAGTTTGAAACTAACTAGGTACACTGTACTTCGAAACTAGGCACATTGCACTACGAAACTTCAAACTAGGTACAGTACTACACTGTAGTTAATTGCAATAACACAAAAATGTTTTAACAAACTAAATTTATAGGTAGGTATTACACTGAACAAGAATCACCTGTGGAGTGCACTTCTAGCGTTAGACAATGAATTTTCATATTATTATTACGTAAAGATGCATTATTGCATAGGTAGTTTACTTTTAAACACCTAGCAAGAATCCTATCCCACGAAGATCGTAAAAACCTAGGTACACGTAAACTTTATAGATTAATGGTAAATTTAAACCTACCTACAATAATTCAAACTACTTACTTCCAGTGATTTACGTTATTCCCATTGTTTATATACACTATACATTAATAAACTAAAGTATTAGGTACTAGTCTACGCAGGGCAAGTTTTAAGTTATCAGACAATTCCATATTCCCGACCACAGAAATATTGTATAATTTAATAACTACTTTAACTAGTTATTTAATTATAGCTAGTAAGCCGATATTAAAATAACCATTTAAAATGTTAGTTAAAGTCCTTAACTTTTTCTTATATATTAAATATTCTGTAATTCTGAGGTAAGTTTTGAGTTATTGTACGATAACACATTTTCGACCCTAGAATAGGGGAACTTTGTAAGTTATGAATTAGCGGTAAATTTCACATCCTTGGTCATAGGTAGGTATGATAAATTACGATAGGTATAATAAATTAATAATACCTATTTTCTCAAAATAAGTGTTACCTATTGCAGTATTAAACATGTAATGATATAATAATTATTTAATTTAATGCCCTAACTGGGCATTGTTGATAAGGGGGGAGGGATGTAACTTGGTAAGTATGTGTTGATGAGGGGGGGGGGGGGAGGGGTAACTTAAGGCCTTGTTACACGGTGCGAGTAAACCTGCGAGTTGGCCTAGCCAGTTACCAAGTAATAAAGCATGTCCAAACTCGCCATTTTAATGGCGAGTTTGTGACAGTTATTTTGAGCCCTTCAACTGCAAATGGCGAGTTTTATCTATTTTTCTCCTATGCTACAATGTTATTTTGGAGAGAATTTATGAAAATTTGATCATTTTGGAGAGAATTTGTTGAATTTTGGAGAGAGCTGGAGAGACAAATGGCGAGTTTATGAGACATACTATTTTACTTGGGCCAGTTACTGTTGTGCAGCTACTCGCACTATGTGACCGCATCAGTCGAGTAACTGTCATGGAAATTCAATGCTATTAACACTGAGCTACTGGCATGCGAGTACAGTGGGACAGCTGCTACCCACTGTCACGACAGTAACTCGCACCGTGTAACAAGGCCTTTAGTTAGTATGTGTGGCTGTGATTGGTGCATCGCACCCAGACTGCAGAAACTGGTAAACTGTTCTCCAAGAAAACCTCTATTTTGGCTTCTGTTCTCATTAAAATACATGTAAATATAGGAGGAAGTTAAGGATTGTTCGCACAGAAAATGTTAAAAATGTCCCTTATTCTGCAGACTGGCATCGCACTATCAAATGCAGTGATGTCATTAAAAACTCTCCACCCTATTGGTTAAGAACCCGTCTGCAAAGTGTGTCAAATCTGTCACCAAGATTTCATATTTCAGGACAATTAGTCTCCAAAATGGTTCAAATTTGTCTCCAAAATGACCAAATTTCTTCAAAATGTCTTCAATAATAACATGTAAACATAGGAATTAATTAGAAAATAGTCACCAAGATTTTGTTTTGATGAATTTTCCCTCTAACATAGTCTCCAAAGATCTTTGGCGACATGGACCGTGGACGCACTTTGCACACTGGGTTAAGAAGTTCAGTGCAATCTTTGTGATGTTATGTCAACAACATATTGTCCCATTGTGGTTACAATTTAGTTTATATAATTAGTCAGTAATTAATTTTTCGTCATATATTTATATATTATATAACTTTATAACAAATTTCCATCGTTAATATCTTGAATAGACTATTTTCTAGACAAATTGATGAAAAATATTGGCAGCTATTTCTCAGATTTATGAAAAAGTCAGAGGAGTTCAGTGCACCAAATACACACTGGCAGCTCTGAGCTCTGCAGACTGGGAAGCCAGGCCAGGGAAGCCCGGAAGGTAGGTTATTTACTTTTAAATCTCTAAAATATGATATTTGATAGGTAATATTAATTCTAGTATTTTCTAAACAAATTATTAGGCTAATTTCAATTTGCAATCCTTAACAAATATTTAACTATCTAGGTAATAAGTCTAATCTGAATAAACAAATCGTAACAGGCTAACGGCTTATCTACTAGGAGTACTAGCTAATTCTAATACATATGTCAAGGTTCAAATCAGTAACTAAAACTAGCTACCTACCTAGTTAGGCCCTAGGCCTAGACCCCTAGCTAAAAGACAGTCTTCTTTCATGGTTTTAAACTTTTAATGATGGAGATTGCGAAGCAGAGTGTCAATTTGTGTTTACTACAAATCTCATAACCTAAAACACGGCACAGATTAACCCTCAGACAGCTGATCAACAAACTCACATACTGCCTAAATAGAGGACAAACGAGTCAAATTTCGTGATCAGCAATCATTCTCAGACAAATCGGATTGGATCTTTCCCATTTGACGACCCCCACCAGATTTAATTTAAATTAATTTTTTTAAATGTATTTTTGTCCATAGAATCCGAAAATCAAAACCGTTTTTTGTGTAAACTACCCTACAAACAACGGTCTGTCGATTCGATAGAACAATCCATCGATTCGATATCCCAGCAATCGAAAAGAAATCAAATCGATATACGTTGTTTATAGGATAATACTTTTTGAGATATGATGGTTTAAACTTAATTATTCACTATGTATTACTGAAGGATTGAGAACTTTGAGAAAACTCGTTTTTTCATTGAAATTACTTAAACAATATAGATTTTTACATGCAATAGTAATGTAGTTTGTTGTATCCGCTATTTTGTTGTACTGCACCCCAGTAAACAATGCGGCATCGAAATGACATCATCTGGATTCAAGGCTTTTCTCGAAATGAGTTCGAAAATAGAGCTAGAATCCGCTACCTGACATCGTTTTGGCTTCGATTTGAAGATGCCGTGCACCACTAGGCGGCTTCGACAATACGTGTATTTCGAGATGAAAAGTCACAAATTATGCGTCGAATAGACATTAATAAAAAGAAGCAAATCTTTGCTACTACCATAGGGAATCTGCCCAACAAACATATGAATTTCGATTCGATGCCGTTTGCTGTCGAATTCGTAGCGCTAACGGTGGGTATCGACTTAGCAACCATTTCGACTCATAGTAGATATCGGAATGTCTGTTTATAAATTATATCTGAATTTACACTTCAAGTAGAAACACGAAAACCGATACATGGTTTTAACAGCATCATCTTGACGTCGGCATGTCTGTTTCCAAACGATATCTGAATTTATACTTCGACCAGAAGTGCGAAAACAGATACGTAGTTTTAAAAAAATCGTTTCAAATTTTGAAATTCATTTTCTTATCTTCCTGTTTTATAATACGTAAAGAAATGTAGGAACTATTTCTATTCAATTGGATTGTACCTTTCTATATAACGTACGTAGTGCTCCCTTTAAACTATACCCAATAATTAATACACTTATAGGGGACTAAGGCAGTTGTAAAGGTACGATCGGGCATTGGCACGCTAGTGCGATTTTACAATGGATCAACGTAAAGTAAGCGATATTGGAACATCGGATGTTGAACAGTGTTCCTCCAGTACCGTGAAAATGAAATAGATAACCAATCAAGTGATTTTTCGATGGCTAGTTCATTTATTGTTATGAATCTATTCTAAACTGCTTCCCAACAAACACATGAATGTCGATTCGATGCCGTTTGCTATCGAATTCATAGTGCTAATGGTGGGTATCGACTTAGCAACCATTTCGACTCATAGTAGATATCGAAACGTCTGTTTCTAAATGATATCTGAATTTACACTTCGAGTAGAAACACGAAAACCGATACATGGTTTTAACAGCAGCATCTTTACGTAGGCATGTCTGTTTCCAAACGATATCTGAATTTATACTTCGACCAGAAGTGCGAAAACAGATACGTAGTTTTAAAAAAATAGTTTCAAATTTTGAAATTCATTTTTCTTCTCATCTTCCTGTTTCATAATACGTAAAGAAATGTAGGAATTATTTCTATTCGATTGGATTGTACCTTTCTATAACGTAGTGCTCCCTTGAAAATTAATACACTTATATTTTATAAGGGACTACGGCAGTTGTAAAGGTACGATAAGGCATTAGCACGCTAGTGCGATTGTACAATGGATCAACGTAAAGTAAGCGATATTGGAACATCGGTTGTTGAACAGTGTTCCTACAGTACCGTGAAAATGATGGCCAGTGCATTTGTTGTTATGAATCTATTCTAAACTGCTTATTATAAATAAGCCCCGAGGGGTTCCTGAAGCTGTCTTTGGTGAATAGAAGGGAAGTGGGGTGGCGTCCCTTTTGACCCAAACTGTTGTAATTTGGATTAGGTAAAGTCTATTTTATGTTTATCATGTTTTTACCTCTTCATGCAGTTTTAGAGGATAGCGCTAGGATAATGCTCTACAATTACGTATGAAGTCTTTAGATTTTCTGTTAGGTAGGCTCGTAGACTTCATTTACTATTACCTCTTCATTTCCCTCTTCTATCCTTGAGTGCAGCCACCGGTGCTTGTGACCATTTTTGTCACATTCCTCGGTAATTGTGACAGCATTCATGGAGTAGCTTTTCAGCATCCATGAGCGTCGTGACTTCGTCCATGGAGCCACTTTCCATTCTCACTGCTTCTTCCAGTCCCTTGTATTTCATTTCCTTTTGACGTCAGCGACATGGCCTCTAGTTCCGAAGCAAACGTTAAACCTCTACTAAACGTAAATAATTAAAAGTTGATGGGCTATCTAACATGTTCTATTATAGAGTTTATTCAGTGTTATCGGATGTTTCCACATTTTCGGATACATAAGAAATAAATATAATAATTAATAATTATATTTATTTAATTACTTAAATTGGTATACATGATATCAGTACGTAAAATACATGTTTAGAAATAAAAATCTATACCTAAATAATTTGTCTACGTAAAATGCGGAACCCCATATCCCATAACTTGAGCTGTCACCTAATTAACGTGTGTGCGTCACTCTCA
The DNA here is from genome assembly GCA_947561585.1 of Caprella mutica. Classification (NCBI taxonomy): domain Eukaryota; kingdom Metazoa; phylum Arthropoda; class Malacostraca; order Amphipoda; family Caprellidae; genus Caprella; species Caprella mutica. Next base: position 128,566 of record CANNZV010000808.1, on the reverse strand, counting down.
GACCTGACTGAGTAAGTTGAGTCAGGGTACAGGAACAAACGGGTATAGTACCTAGTAGACGACACAAAAATATGACGTCACCACAACAACACATTCCTTGTTTGTGACCGAGCGGCTCATAATTCCTCGTATTTGCATGTTAATTTCGAGAAGTTTGAAGTCATTTTATAGGGGTTTCGTGCAAAAGAAAAGCGAAAATGGCGATTGAACCTTAAAGTTGAATATATAGATATAATTCAGGTGTATTTTTATTGTTCATTTCTTTAACTTATCTATAAAAAATAGGGTCTTGAAAATATGCTACATAGGAGCCTAAACTAGTGCTAGTTAACTGCTAAATTGTAGTTCCTATGAATAACAAATAAGAAAAAAAGTAATGGAAATACAATTTAACCAATGCCTAGTTAGTAATTGATTAGAAAAAATTCAATTTAAAAGTGATTAAGTTTAAGTTGGTTTTTCCATGTTTCAAAGTGCGGTCAGAGTCGCCATTTTGAGTCACCCGGTGGTCACGTCAAACTATAGATTCAATCACCTGATTACCATACCCTATGTTACTGTATCCTGAGTTGAGTAACGGTTCTCGTTAGCACAACAGCTGATGTTAACTTACACATTATTCTTCAAAATACTTTAGGTATCTGATCATTTTGCTCAATAATTTTCTCATCTATGGACATTTAACTGATGTAAGAAGATTAATTGATGAATATTTAGGCAACAGATGCAATGTTAATGACTTAAATAAGCGTTTGGTGGAGCGCATACTAGATGCGTGCACCCTCCCTCGTTTCTCAAACGTCACTGGCCGTGTGCGAATGCTCCCTGAACTGTCAGTCTGTTGCTAGGGTGACGTCATATGTGTGCTGTGACGTCACCACACGACACAGCGGAACAACAACAAGACGCCAAGGAAGCTGTTTTGACTGAAGCGAAGAGAGACAAGGAAGCTCACTTGACTAATTGCTAACAACAAGGTGTTAACACGATGGTCCCGCTTATACGTTGTTGGTAAGCCGTTACACCGGTTCCTTCTACTAGTACTTCCATGCATGCAGTAGTGTATCCGATGTGACAGCGAGAGGCGTCTTGTTTATCCTCTCCTGTGCATTCGTTTGTTTGTTTGTATAACAAACTCTCTTTCGTTCAAAGGAATACAAGTTAATAGTTACTTGTATGTTTCAATCATTTCCTCAACACTAGTGAAACCGAAATTATTCAATAGGTTATGGACCCAGGTTCTACGCTGAAGTGGATTGTTATTTAATTCTACGCCAGAAAGTTACCTACCGACCTAGCTGAGTTACGAGAGTCAGTTTGACGCCATCTTTTATCCAGAGCAGTGTGAGGAATTTGATTGTAATATTGTTCTTCGGTAAAATGGAGAGAAACAATATTATTCCTTTGAACGAAAGGAATTTTCCTACATGGAAAATTCAAATGAAAATGCATTTGATCGGTAATGATCTATTTGGCATTGTAAATGGAACTGAAGTGGCACCTAGTTCTGAAGGAGAGTCTGCGCCGGCGCACAAGAAGTTCTGCGCGCGCAGAGACAAAGCGTTGGCAACAATTGTTTTAGCTGTTGACCCAAGCCTGTTATATCTACTTGGTGACCCAACTGATCCTACGGTTGTTTGGAATCAATTAACTGGTATATTTCAAAAGAAAACATGGGCCAACAAATTAAGATTGCGGAGAAAATTGTATTCTATGAGACTAAAGTCTGGCTGTAGTTTACAGGAGCATCTTAAGGAATTTGTTGAGTTGTTTTCTGAGATGGGAGTTATTGGTGACGTCATGGAAGAGGAGGATCGAGTTATTTGTTTGCTTGCAACGTTACCAGAGCGGTACTCAATTCTTGTTACTGCATTGGAAGCTTCTGAAAAAGTTCCTTCTTGGGACACTGTAACTGAGAGGCTCCTGCATGAGGAGATTAAGCTAACTGAGAAGAAAGAGAGTTCTTCAGGTGCTGCTGCATTAGTGTCCAAGCCACAAGAGTTCCAGAGATTCAAGAAAACTATGAAGTGTTTTGAATGTGGTAAAATTGGACACTTAAAGAAGAACTGCAGAGTATTCTTAGATAAGTGTAAGAAATCAAAAGGAGGTGAATCTAATTATTCTAATATTAAAGCTAATATTTCGAAATCAGATCAAGATGAGGTTACATTTATTGCTTCTTGTTATTCTTGTGTTAGTGATAAAATGAAGTGGATTATTGATTCTGGTGCTAGTCAGCATATGACAAATGATAAAGATAGCTATTTAGAATTGAAATCCTTGTCTGAGCCTTTGCATGTACAAATAGGAGATGGTAGATCACTTGAAGCTAAAGGCATAGGTAATGTAAATTTAAGATTGAATTTACCAAATGGTAAAATTAATAACTGTATAGTTAAAGATGTCCTTTTCATTCCTGATTTGTCATGTAACCTTTTAAGTGTTAACAAGTTAGGTGAAGGAGGTAAAATTATTACTTTTAGTGATAACTGATAAGGGATGCGAGATTCTAAATAGACATAATGATCTACTTGCTGTAGGAGATAGAATTGGAAATTTATATTATTTGGGTTCTAGTAATAAGATTAATAATATAACTTCTAAGAAACTTGAGGTCACAGCATTAATTGGGAATAAAAATAATGAACAGAGTTGCTTGTGGCATAAGAGATATTCTCATCTAGGGTATGATAATTTGCAAAAGCTAGTCAGTAAAAGTCTAGTAACTGGTCTTGATTGCCAATTTACTGGTGAGAAAAAATTTTGTTCTAATTGTTGTGATGGAAAGAATCACAGGAGTCTATTTCCAACATTTGAAAGTCAAAACATTCAGAGAAAACCCTTAGAGGTAATTCATTCTGATATTTGTGGCAAGATTTCTCCAGCGTCTATTGGTGGAGCTAATTACTTCTTAACGTTCACTGATGAGGCCACTAAATATTCTTGGGTATATTTTTTGAAATCCAAGGATGAATGTTTTGAAAAGTTCAAGGATTGGAAGACTCTTGTGGAAAAGCAGTTAGATAAAACTGTTAAAATTCCCAGAACCGATAACGGAGGAGAATATGTATCTAATCAGTTTGAGAATTTCTTAAAAGATTCAGGAATCAAACATGAGAAAACAGTCCCTAAGACGCCAGAACAAAATGCTGTGGCTGAACGTTTAAATAGGTCTTTAGTTGAGAGTGTAAGATGCATGTTGTCTTATTCATTATTACCAAAAACCTTTTGGGCTGAAGCACTAGCTACTGCTGTTTATGTTAAGAATAGGAGCCCAGCAGCATCTTTGAAAGATTTGACTCCTTATGAAGCATTGTTAAACTTTAAGCCTTCTGTGAAACACTTTAAAACATTTGGAAGCATTTGTTATGCACATGTTCCTAAAGACGAAAGACAAAAGTTGGATCCTAAATCAAATAAATGTGTTTTTGTTGGATACTCGTCTGAAAGTAAAGCATATAGAGTATTTAACTTGAAGAAACAAAGAACTGTGCTTAGTAGAGACATTGTTGTAAATGAGAAAGAAAGATTAAAGGTCCTCTCCAGGCTCCGGGGAAAAAATGAGTTTATTACATAATATAATGGAACTAAGGTTTACGATCATTATTCTGCAAACCGCATACAATTCGGTTCAGTATTTATTCCAATATTTGCTATTAAAGTTTTTTAATACTATGTGAACAGTAATCGAGCGAATCTCCAACCTGACGCTGAGAAAGAAGATTGTACACTCTTTGTTTTGATTTCAAATTTAGATTTTTGAACAAACAATGCGTTTTTGGCCTTCTTTTAAGATATAAATTGTTTTTAAAAGTATATAAACGTTTCTATAATATGTTTATCCAAATTTAAACCTATAAATGTCCTCTCCAGGCTCCGGGAAAAAAATGAGTTTATTACATAATATTATAGAACTAAGGTCTACGATCATTATTCCGCAAACCGCATACAATTTGGTTCAGTATATATTACATTATTTGCTTTTAAAGTTTTTTAGTACTCTGTGAGCAACAATCAAGCGAATCTCCAACCTGACGCTGAGAAAGAAGATTGTACACTCTTTGTTTTGATTTCAAATTTAGATTTTTAAACAAACAATGCGTTTTTGGCCTTCTTTTAAGATATTAATTGTTTCTAAAAGTATATAAACGTTTCTAAAATAAGTTTATCCAAATTTAAACATATAAACAAATAATAAATAGATTTATTAAACCAAATACCTAGTTGACAATCAAAACAAATGGTGTTCATTCTTCTTCTTCAGACTGAAAATTAGAAAGTAGAAAGTAAAGTAGGTTTTGTAGAGTTTGGATTATAAAAATCTTTAAAAGCATATAAAATTAAAAATATGCTTTCAAATTTAATGGGGTTTGCAGTAAAATGACAAGAAACATTAGGTTCGTTGATCTAAGCAATAAAAAAATTTGCTTGGAGGGGACCTTTGAACGAATAATAAATAGATTTATTAAACCAAATACCTAGTTGACAATCAAAACAAATGGTGTACATTCTTTTTCTTCAGGCTGAAAATTTCTTAAATTAGTAAGTCGGAAGTAAAATAGGTTTTGTAGAGTTTCAATTATAAAAATCTTTAAAAGCATATAAAATTAAAGATATGCTACCAAATTCGATGCGGTTTGCAGCAAAATGATAAGAAACATTAGCCTCGTTGATTAAGACAATAAAAATATTTGCTTGGAGGGGACCTTTAAATTCAGAAAAGGAGTCAAATATTTCAAGTCATGATAGAAATACAACTGTAGGTATTCCTATTACTAATTTTGATGTTATCTCTAGTGATGTAGACAATGATGTATGTGATAATAGTAATGTAAGGAGATCAGTTAGAGCTAGGAAGGATGTAGACCGATATGGTGAATGGGTTTATATGTCCAATAGCTTAAGTGATCCTTCTACTGTAGATGGCTCTAAATTCACCTGATTGTAAGTTTTGGGAGGTGGCAATGAATAAAGAAATGTCTTCTATTAGGGAAAATAATATCTGGACTCTTGAAAAACTTCCTAGTGATAAGAAAGTTATTAAATGTAAATGGGTTTTCAAGAGGAAAATAGCGAGTGATGGTGCCTTAAGTACATACAAAGCTCTACTTGTTGCTCAGGGCTTCACCCAGAAACATGGAGATAATTATGATGAGACATTTGTACCCGTAGTTAGGTTTGAATCTGTTAGAACTCTCCTTGCTTTGGCTGCAGAAAATGATATTCTATTGCATCAAATGGACGTTTCTTGTGCGTTCTTGAATGGTGAGTTGGAAGAAGAAATTTATCTCTCCCAACCACCTGGCTTTGTAGTTGATGGCAAAGAAAACATGTTCTGCAAATTAAACAAAAGCTTGTATGGTTTGAAACAGAGTCCACGTTGTTGGAATACAGCATTAGATACCTTTCTTAGAAAAATAGGATTTTCACAGAGTTCAAGTGATTCATGCATTTATGTAAAAGGTAGTGGTGATAATTTTTGTATTGTAGCTGTGTATGTGGATGACCTGATAATTGGCTGTAAATCTAATTGTGTAATCAATGAAGTGAAATCATGCTTGAGCAAGCGCTTTCATATGAAAGATTTAGGGGTTTTGAATTACTTCTTGGGAGTAAACATTGAGCAAAGTCCCAGTAAAGGTTTTATTTTCATCAACCAGTCAAATTTTGTGAAGTTTTTGTTAACAAGGTTCAATTTTGAAAATGCTAAGCCTGTAAAAACACCAATTGACATGTCATCCAAGCCTGTTATTTCTGATGATAAATATTGTGATAAAGCATTGTACCAATCTATTGTAGGGTCCTTGTTGTATCTTTCTTTGAAGACTAGGCCTGATATTGTCTTTGCTGTAAGTAATGCAGCCAGACATTGCTCTTCTCCTTCTGAGTATAACTTAATGTGTGTGAAGAGAATTCTACGCTATTTGAGTGGCACAATAGATTATGGTATTTTGTATTCTAAACAATCTTCTTATTGTGAAGGATATTCGGACTCAGATTGGGCAGATGTTAAAGATAGAAAATCTACATCTGGCTATTGCTTCGCCACTGATTTCATGGAAATCCTCCAAACAGAAATGAGTATCCCTGTCCACTGCTGAGGCCGAATATGTTGTACTAGCTGCCTGTTTTGTAACTCGTTTAGATGATACTTATTTTTATTATATTTTCTTTTTCCTTTACTTTAATTATAATGATATTTCAATACTTTTCTTTGGCTCTAAATAAATGACTTCTGCATGAAAATAAAATGTTTAATTGTTAGTAATAATTTACTTAAATATCAATAACATAACTTTGAGAGTAATGAGTGAGAATTCAGAGCTCGTCTTGAGTGAGGTAGGTTGCGAAGACGAGTGTGCTAGCGTTGGTGCTTGCGTTGCCAAGGCTTGGGGTATCCTCTACTTTACCACGTTGAGGAGAAGGATATACGCTTGATAGCTGATATATCAGTCGAACCTGTGACTGAGAATGATTACCACTGAGTTGCGTAGTAGTAATTGCGGCGTAGTACTAGTTGCGTAGACTAATTCCTGCAAATCATGAAGGATATCAATATTTGCATTTGTATATTATTTTCACTCCTCTGGTTAGATTACGTTACTTTAAATAAATAAATTGTTTACTAAACAATTGTCTAGTAATCACCAAAAGTTACTCAAATGAAATAGGAGTGAGTTATTTAGAATATTAAAATAAATGAGATTATAAGAACTTAGTCAGTTAAAAAGAAAATTGCTTACTACCGATAAGGTTGGTGAGATTTAATATCTGAGGCAGTACCCCTTAAGGCTTTGAGGCTTATCGTTTTCTTTGATAGCGTCACTCATAGAAAGCGTACTGAGCAAGCTTTACGCTATGCGTATATTATGTACACATAATATCTAGTACTGATAATAACTAATATTACATATATTGAATACATTACTATTATTTAAGGCACTGCCATATTTAGTATACTTGTTATTTAAATATTTGCATTCAATGATATGGTAAGTAAGATAAGAATTATAGAATAGTAAATATTCATTATATTATGACAGATAATATAATAAGCTGTATATAAAGAAAGATGAAATTATATATTTATACTGTACCCAATTATTGGGGATGATGAAACTGAAGATATTGTGCTGAAGAAGTAGCAACGATGTTCAGTGTTCATAGATGAGCGTCAAGAGGGTAGGTATATATTGGGCATAAGTTTGTATAACCAAGCTAGTATTTTACTAACAATTAATAAGTTTCCTAGGTCTGTAAAGTAAGAATATGTTATCACCAATGTAAAGAAGGAATTCTCAATGAGAATAGACTATAAGTATATCAAATGATATGTGTCTATGAAATTACGAATCACAAAGTTTAAGAACTATACACAGGTGTTTATTTAACTAGTTCAGCGTCTATACTGACAGTTGGCGCAGAATATTCCACAGAGGGCTTTGTTTTCTTAGGCCTAGTGGATACATTGTTTACAAACTTTCTAGCTTCGCGAGGGTTGTTACTATCGGTAACAAATATAAGGTGTGCGTGTGATGATGGTTGTTTGAAAATAAGATTATTTGTATTACAATTAAGAAGGAAATTCTATTTATTATTAAAGAGAATTAAGTTAACCTTAAGGAAGAGCATGCTGTTAAAATAAGATAATTAATAAAATAAAGATAAGGAGAATTATGATTAGTATTTTATATTTAAGGATTATATATAAGAATGTATGACGTGAGTCACTACAACTGCCCCTCCTCCAGAAGACCTGAAGAGGTCTGTAAAAAGACTAAGAGTGTGGATGAAGAATCCAAATACGCATTGATGAAATATGTAATGCATTACTAGCAATGAAAAACTTGTTAAGAATATAAAGGAGAAATTCCAATTACATAGATAGGCTAAAATCACTCTTTGTAGATTTGTGTATGAGAATACAATAAGAGTCATGAGATTTAGTCGTATCACGAGCTAGAAAAGAAGAATGAATGAGTAAAGAAACATAAAATAAACATAGGTTTTATTATCGTTATCATATTCGAATGCGAGGAATTACAAAAATTTCACTTGTAGGTTATAGACAAAAGAAGTCTGTTAGTGAAATTTTATCCATATATTTAATCCGATGATAAGACGATAGGAAAACTGTATTTGAAAATCATGCGTTGTTTAATTCACATCGACGGTTTGAGACTTTTTAAAAGTCTGAGGCAGTGAATTAGCATAAATAATTTGTTCAATTGACGAGAACTTATAATTCAATTGGTGTTGGAAATGTTGTAAAAGATTCCTTAGCCTAATTGGAGAGGTGGCGAAGTTAAAGAAACTTTATCATACTTTTTACACTAAAGAAATACTACCATGCAATCTACGATAATTAGAATCTAACATAATCATCAAGGTAAGAAGGTGTATGAATTCTACGTCCAGAACGTGTGCTGAATTCATTGGGAGGTTCATCATTTACAATAGCTGGCAAAGGTTCATGGTTAATAGCATTATGATTATTAGTTTCTGCTGGAATAGTTTCATTCGCTATGAATATCAGAGGTGTGGGAGTAGGTTGAGGAGTAATAAGAAGTTCATCTGCCAAATAGGCCGGTTTCAGTCTGTCAATTGAGATTTGGTCAGGTCCTCGCGGTAGATCTACTGTGAAATACTTATCTGTGCGACTAATTACACGATATGGACCCTTGTAGTTTTGTTGCAAACCATGTTTAGCATCATTTCTAATAAATACATGAGTAGTGTGCCTAAGTGATCTATTGACACGAGGTTTAGAACTGAAATTACGTGTTGTAGCAGCTGGAATGCATTTCATGAATGAAGTTAATTGTTTCGTATAAGAAGAAGCGTTATATTCGTAATTCTTATTATCTGTGGATAAAATATCAGATGGAAGAGTTAGTGAAGTACCAAAGAGAGTATCAGAGGGAGAAAAAGGAATATCTTCTCTGAGAGAAGTACGGATAGATAAAAGAATAAATGGAAGTTTATCAATCCAATGTTGAGCATCATCATCTACATGAGCTCTAATAGCATCCTTTAATCTTCTATGAAATCTTTCGATTAACCCGTTAGATTGAGGGTGATAAGCAGTTGTTCTGATTTTCATAGATCCAAGCGTTTTTATAAGTTCTTTCCAAAGATGGCTTTCAAATTGAGCTCCACGGTCCGTGGTAACTGATTTTGGTACACCGTATCGTGCGACCCAATTAATTAGAAAATGATGAGCAACTGTTTCTGCAGTTATGTCAGGTATAGGAATAACTTCAGGCCATCTAGAAAATCTATCGATAATGGTAAGAAGATATCTGTTGTTTTTATTAACAGGAAGTGGACCTACGATATCCAGATGAATCTCACTGAATTTAGATGATGCTGGAGGAATTTTCTGAACAGCTGCTGAGTTGTGACGAACTACCTTAGCTCTTTGACAGCTAATGCATGTTCTTGTCCATTTGGTTATATCTTTATTCATTGAAGGCCAGAAATATTGTCCAGTTAAATATTTCCTTGTTGCTCGAATACCAGGATGACCTAAACAGTGGTAATCTGAGAAGAGTTTGAATCTGAGACTGACTGGAATGTATCTGCGAGTGACGTTATTATTATTAGCAACGTTGCAATAAATATCTCCAACTTTTCTTTTTCCTTTACTTTAATTATAATGATATTTCAATACTTTTCTTTGGCTCTAAATAAATGACTTCTGCATGAAAATAAATTGTTTAATTGTTAGTAATAATTTACTTAAATATCAATAACATAACTTTGAGAGTAATGAGTGAGAATTCAGAGCTCGTCTTGAGTGAGGTAGGTTGCGAAGACGAGTGTGCTAGCGTTGGTGCTTGCGTTGCCAAGGCTTGGGGTATCCTCTACTTTACCACGTTGAGGAGAAGGATATACGCTTGATAGCTGATATATCAGTCGAACCTGTGACTGAGAATGATTACCACTGAGTTGCGTAGTAGTAATTGCGGCGTAGTACTAGTTGCGTAGACTAATTCCTGCAAATCATGAAGGATATCAATATTTGCATTTGTATATTATTTTCACTCCTCTGGTTAGATTACGTTACTTTAAATAAATAAATTGTTTACTAAACAATTGTCTAGTAATCACCAAAAGTTACTCAAATGAAATAGGAGTGAGTTATTTAGAATATTAAAATAAATGAGATTATAAGAACTTAGTCAGTTAAAAAGAAAATTGCTTACTACCGATAAGGTTGGTGAGATTTAATATCTGAGGCAGTACCCCTTAAGGCTTTGAGGCTTATCGTTTTCTTTGATAGCGTCACTCATAGAAAGCGTACTGAGCAAGCTTTACGCTATGCGTATATTATGTACACATAATATCTAGTACTGATAATAACTAATATTACATATATTGAATACATTACTATTATTTAAGGCACTGCCATATTTAGTATACTTGTTATTTAAATATTTGCATTCAATGATATGGTAAGTAAGATAAGAATTATAGAATAGTAAATATTCATTATATTATGACAGATAATATAATAAGCTGTATATAAAGAAAGATGAAATTATATATTTATACTGTACCCAATTATTGGGGATGATGAAACTGAAGATATTGTGCTGAAGAAGTAGCAACGATGTTCAGTGTTCATAGATGAGCGTCAAGAGGGTAGGTATATATTGGGCATAAGTTTGTATAACCAAGCTAGTATTTTACTAACAATTAATAAGTTTCCTAGGTCTGTAAAGTAAGAATATGTTATCACCAATGTAAAGAAGGAATTCTCAATGAGAATAGACTATAAGTATATCAAATGATATGTGTCTATGAAATTACGAATCACAAAGTTTAAGAACTATACACAGGTGTTTATTTAACTAGTTCAGCGTCTATACTGACAGTTGGCGCAGAATATTCCACAGAGGGCTTTGTTTTCTTAGGCCTAGTGGATACATTGTTTACAAACTTTCTAGCTTCGCGAGGGTTGTTACTATCGGTAACAAATATAAGGTGTGCGTGTGATGATGGTTGTTTGAAAATAAGATTATTTGTATTACAATTAAGAAGGAAATTCTATTTATTATTAAAGAGAATTAAGTTAACCTTAAGGAAGAGCATGCTGTTAAAATAAGATAATTAATAAAATAAAGATAAGGAGAATTATGATTAGTATTTTATATTTAAGGATTATATATAAGAATGTATGACGTGAGTCACTACACCTGTACTCAGGAAGCTATTTGGCTTATCCAATTGTTTGATAATTTGAATTATTATAATCACATGCCTCTTGTGATTAATGAGGATAATCAAGCTGCAATTGCTATTGCAAATAATCCAAAAGATCATCCTAAGACTTAACATATTTCTATCAAATACCATTTCATTAGGGATAAGATTACAACTAAAGAGATTACTCTAAAATATTGTCCTACAGATTTAATGATTGCTGACATATTTACCAAAGGGTTGCCAGCTGATAAATTTATAAATTTAAGGTCTATGTGTGGAATGATTTCTCATTCTCAATATATGTCAATGTGAAAAGGAGTATTGATATTCTAATAATGCACCTTGCATATATTGTATTATTATTATGATAACGGTTATTCCATTTTTCCCTTTCTGTTATTATTCTGCATTTCATGTTGCCAGTAGTGCCATGCAGTAGTGTATCCGATGTGACAGCGAGAGGCGTCTTGTTTATCCTCTCCTGTGCATTCGTTTGTTTGTTTGTATAACAAACTCTTTTTCGTTCAAAGGAATACAAGTTAATAGTTACTTGTGTGTTTCAATTATTTCCTCAACACTAGTGAAACCGAAATTATTCAATAAATAGTACCAACTGGTACAAATAGTAGCTACTTCACTAAAAACGTAACATCTCCCTTTCTTTATTTGAAAAACAACGATATTCATATGTGCATTTATAATTTAAATCATAATAAATAAGAATGCAGTAAACTAATTCTTTCAAAATAAGACAGAAACAGAAACAAAGATTAACATTAGATAGATCCTCATTGTAATTAGTGGATTCCTTTAATAACAAGAACATATATTTTATGGGTTATTCATTATATCAAAAATTTGTTAATCACATCTTTTAGGTTTAGTGATCAGTCTGCCAGTTCGAGTTCGAATTTCTGTTTTGTGGTTCGGCGTGTTGTTTTGTTTGAATTGTTGTGATGTGACTTCATTTTGTGATGTGCTTTTTTCCTTGTTTGATGTTGCTTCTGATTCACTGGATGAGTTTTGCGTTTTCAGAAATTGGCGGTCTCGTCGATACTGTTTTCCATCTTGAGTTTCGACAACGTATGATCTTGAATTAACCTTGTCGATTACAGTTCCTTGCTTCTATAATTCTTCGCTGCTTTTGATGGGTTGCATGCGAACAGTTGTGTCAGCTTGTAGGGTTGGTAGGCTTCTTCTGTGAGAAAGGGGTTCACATGACTTTTTCTTTTCATAGGGATCTCGATAGATGCTCTGGGGATTGTTTTGGGGTTTAATAGATTTTTCGTGGTTGGTAGTAGTGTCAAAGTTCTCCGTCGCATGAGGCGTTCAACTGGACTGAAGTTTATTCCTTCTTGAGGTGTGTTCCGTAGATTTAAAAGCGCAATATATGGATCCCCTTTGCTATTAGCACACTTCTTCATAAGTCTCTTTGAGGTCTTAACAGCTGCTTCGGCGGCACCATTGGCTTTACTGTTTCCTGGGCTGCTTGGTTGATGGTCGATGCAACAATTTTCACAAATTTTTCGAAATTCAAATGAAGAAAATTGAGGTCCGTTGTCAGATATAATTATTTCTGGAATACCGTACCTTGCAACATGAGATTTGAGCTTTGAAATAACTGTATGTGATGTAGTATCTGAGAGAAAATCAATTTCAAAGTACTGACTGTAGTAGTCGACTGTAACGAGGTAATTCCTTGAATTCAGAGAAAATAAATCCGTAGCTATTTTCTGCCAAGGACGGTCGGGAATGGGATGACTGTAGAGTGGCTGTGCTGGTTGTTTCGCTTGTAATTCAGCACACGTGTTACAACTTTCTATAAACTGACGAATCTCTCCAGACATACCTGGCCAATAAATGTAGGTTCTCGCTCTGCGAAGAGACGAGTTGATTCCTAAATGGCCAGTGTGAATTTTCTGTTTCATATCATACCTTAGAGATTTTAGTACAACTATCCTATCTCCACGCAGTATGATTCCGTTTTCAACAGTGAGCTCGTCTTTGTAGTTGAAATAGGGTTGGAGTTCAGGACTGATCTCATTTTTTGTTGCAGGCCACCCTTTAGATATGACTTGTTGTAGTTTTTTCATTGTTTCATCTATTGCTGTTGCTTCTCGTATCTGCATTGCTCTTGATTTGTTCAACGGTGTTTCATCCAAGTTACTTACAAGATTTACATCAGCCAATGAATTGTCATTCTTCTGTTCCAGGGGTCCTCTTGATAGGGCATCAGCGATCGCTAGTTGATTCCCTGGTTTGAATTCCAAGTCAAAGTTGTAGTCTTGAGTTTTGATTAGCATGGTTTGAAGTCTTTTTGGCGCTTTATACAATGGTTTTCTGACTATACTAACCAATGGTTTGTGATCGGTGACGATCCTAATGTCTCTTCCATATACATAGTAATGAAATTTCTCTAATCCGAATAAGATTGCCAGCATTTCCTTCTCGATTTGCGCGTAGTTCTTTTCACTTGAGGTTAGAGAACGACTCGAAAAAGCTACTGGTTTATTATCTTGTAATAAGACCGATCCCACCCCGTATTCAGATGCATCATTCTCTAAGACTGCTTCTTTCTTTGGGTTGTAAAATGCTAACATTGCACATTTGGATATCATCTTCTTTATGTTTTGAAAGACACTCTCTTGAGATTTTGACCATGTTCACTTGATTTCTTTCTTCAGGAGATTATGAAGTGGATGCAATACTTCACTCAGTTTTGGTATGAACCTAGCACAAAAATTAACTAATCCTATGAAGCTGCGGAGCTGCGTTACATTCTTGGGAGTTAGGTATTTCTCGATAGCTTCAACTTTAGATGGGTCCACTTGAAGTCCATCTTTGGTGATTTGATGTCCCATGAAGGAAACTGACTCGGGTTTTATGTCCGACTTTTCTTCGTTCAGTTTTATTTTCCTTTCCTGGTATCATTGTAAGAATTTTCGAATCGTTCATCATGTTCGTTTTCGTTTCTACCGTGTATAATAATGTCATATGCGACGCAACTGACTCCCTCCAAGTCATCGAGTACCTGGATTAATTTCTTCTGAAACATTTCTGCTGAGACAGAAAGACCAAATGGTAACCTGAGCCATCTAAATCTTCCGAAACAGGTTTGAGATGTCGTCAACATACTGGACTCTTCATCTAATTTGATGTGCCAGTATCCTGCAGAGAGGTCTACTTTTGAAAATACTCTTGATTCGTTCAATTCATGTAATATATCTTCAATCGTAGGAAGGGTGTAGTGTTCTCGAATAAGAGCTTTTTTCTATTCTTGTGGATCGATGCATAGTCGTATTCCTCCAGTCTTCTTCTTCGTTATTACAGCTTGGCTGACCCATTCTGTGGGCTCTTCTACAGCCTTGATGACTCCCTTTTCAACTAGTCGATCTAGTTCTTCTTTGAGTAATGGTTTCAAAGCCACTGGAATTTTTCGATTGGGCATCACCGTGGGAAGAGCTCCTTGCTTTAATCTCAGTTTCTGATTTTCACACAGGGCTCCTATTTCGTCGTTGAACACTTCTGCGAATTTGTCTATCTCTATTAAGTTTGTCTTCTCGAAGTTAGTCTCATTCAATTCAATTAATTTCATTTGTTTGCTCGCCTTTAGACCGATGATTGGAGAAAATTTATCATGACATACTACGAAATTAACACTATATCTCTTATTGTTCTTTGGATTTAGTATTTTAATCCTACATTCACATAACGGTTTGTATTTCTCGTCGTTCCAAGTTTTCAAGGTCATTTGAGTTTCACATATTTCACTTTTATTCACAAAATTTATCTGAATAATATATACACTAGAACCGGTGTCAATTTGAAATTTCACAGGTATTTCGTTCACTTCCATTATACATTTAATTTGATTAACACTATTCACATTTTTGCATGAAATATTATTAATCCACTCAATTTCACTTTCTTCGTCATAATCATTTTCTACTAAATTTACCCTTTGTTTCTTTTTAATGTAGGTATTTTTAGTAGCGTTGTTCTTATTTTTGTTCAATCACTGCGAAGCAAAATGATTGTCTTTATTACACGCATTGCATTTCTTTCCAAATGCAGGACACTTATTCTTGATCCACTCGTGTAGTTTTCCACAGAACTTGCATTTCTTCTTCGGTTTGTCGTTTGCTCCGTCGCCTTTACTTAATTTATTTACTGTCTCATGTCTGAAAGCTCTGTTCTGTGCATTAGCTTTGCTCGGCACGCGTCGATACACTGCTGCGTAGTTAGGTTACGCACTTTTAACAATTCTTTTTGTAAAGCGCTATTTCTGATACCTAGTACAATTCTATCTTTAAGTAACGACGGTTGACAGTTGTCACAATAATTACAAGATTTAATTAGTCTTTGAAGATCTGCGTAGAAAAAGTCAAAGTTTTCGCCTTCTTCTTGCATTCTCTTATTAAACGTAGCTATATCTTTCATAAGTTTCATTTGATGCACCTATAATGAAGTTCTCAAAAGCTTCAATTATATTGTCGATGATTGGATTGTTACCTAGTTCAAAAGTATTATAGGTTTCTAATGCGTCGTCATCCAAGCAATGGATAAAAAGGTTTATCTCCCACCTTTGTTTAAAAAGCTTCCAGTTTTTTCAGCGGTCACTTCAAGTACAAGTCTGTCAGGCAGTTTAAGGGGACCGTCCGTAAATTTTGGAAAAAAAATTATTAATGAAGTTATGGTTCTGAAACTTTGTATGTATATATAAAATTGAATTCCCTACCGTTTTTGTTCATGACATTTTTTCGATTAGACCCATAGAAAACGAGTTATTCGAATTTCGAACAAATTTCGAACCATTTTCAAAAAACCCGCACATTTTTTTTTTGGTTGAAGCTAGAGCATTGCGGTTTTTTGCATTCGATTCTCCATACTGATATCTACAATATGATTTTCTTCGATTTTAAATTTTCGAATGGGTTTTCTAAATTTCGACTTTTTCATAAAAAGTAAAACATAAATGTTGAAAAAAAAAATTTGTCGGAAAATTTTTTCTACAACAAATTCGAAAATAAAAAATCGTAAAAAATCATATCGTAGAGATATCATTATGGAGAATCGAATGCAAAAAACCGCAATGCTCTAGCTTCAACAAAAAAAAAAATATGCGGGGTTTTGAATCACAAGATTTGTAGATCTCAGAATTAGTAGGAATTTCCTTTCAAAGTTTGATGATCTGACACGCAGCATCTATCCGCTTCGAAGGTTTAGGGATATCTGAGCAATCTTTCTTTGCATTCATTGGTGTGGGCGTGTTATAGTGGTAGGTTAGATACCAGATATAGCGAGATAATTAATTATTACGAATTATAATTGACTGAGAGATGGTTTTTAGAGTACATATTGACTCCCTAACCCCCGGCCCACTTTTACCTTTCTCCCTCTCCCCCGGGGGGATTAGAGTTATACGATACATCTGGTATTTTGCACACACTATAAAAAGGTTTAAAAGCAACTATTTACACAATAAAAAATAATGACAAAATTTTGAGATTTCTTCGCGGACAGTCCCCTTAACTGATGGCGCATTAGGCGATCTGGCAGGGTTTTCTCTTCGTTCAGCGTCTCCCATTTTGCTTTTCACTTTCACAAGTTTATCGTATAGAAGGAACACAGGTTTTTAAACTGTTTCCGCTGCCACCATGTTAAGTACACGGGTTAATGAAACGAGAGCGTTTATGAACAACCTCTACTCAGTGTGTCTCACAATGAACTGAACGTACGATCTAATATAAAATCAAAATAGTACCAACTGGTACAAATAGTAGTTCACTAAATACGTAACACACACTTCATGATAGTTTAATGACCTGTCAATACATATATCGAATATATTTCCAGTTTCCGTAATATTTTCAATTTATTACTTCAATGCTGATATGTGTGTAATGGGGGGCGTGCAGCCCTCCATACCCCCTGCCAGGTCATTAAACTATCATGAAGTGTGCAGTACAACAAGCTAGCGGATACAAAAAACTATATTACGGCTATCGTTGACCAAAATTGGCCAAAAAGCGTGGAAACACGAGTTTTTTTGAAAGTTCTCAATATTTCAGTAATACATAGGAAATAGATAACTTTAAACCCTCATATCTCAAAAACTATTAGTTTTTACAAAAAAAAAACCGGTACGTTTTGATTTTCGGATTCTATGGACAAAAATACATATAAAAAATTAAATCAAATTTTGTTGGGGTCGTCAAATGGGAAAGATCCATTAAGTTGGAACAGTGCTGTCTTTACTTTATTGGTCTATTGAGGAAAGGAACTATAACTTGATAATATATAAAATAGGAAACAGCCAGAATATAGCATCCTTGGATTATTGCAGGAACTACAGTAATGGCCCAGTGCAGTTTTTACATGGGTTTCCTCTATTTACACTTACCTACATCTCTTTCTATACTCCCATTACTGCATAATACTGCTGTACTAGATGCGACCGAAACTGATATAGTGTGTCCTTTTTTCATGCACAAGAGTTTTAATTTTTTATTAGGGGTTTAACGTCTGCTTAAAAACCAAAGGCCATATATAAAGGAAATGAAGTACAAAGGACTGGAAGAAGCAGTCAGAAAGAAAAGTGGCTCCATAAACAGAGTCACCTATCTCCGTCAGTGACAATGTTTATGCATGCAGAAAAGCTACACCGGGTGACGAAAAGGGACACAGGCACCGATGGCTGCACTCACGTATGGACGAGGAAAATGAAGAGGTGATAGTAATAGAAGCCTACCACTTACCTACCTATCTACCTAAGACAGGTAAGACTTTGTAGTTGAAAAGCATAATTCTTGTGCTCTCCTCTAAAATTGCAAGTAATGTTAAAGAGTTTTAGTAGACCTATTATTGATGAGATATCATCATATCATTGGTGGCTGGAAATTTCAGTCTCGGAATTATAAATGGACTCGAAGCATAAATTCGTTATGTAGTTTTTTGTATCCGCAAGTTTGTTGAACTGCACATGTCATGATTGTTTAATTTTTCCACTCAAATCTCATTTTGAATCAAAACTTGTCTAAATTACTAATTAATGTTATGTATAAAATTTCCCAAGACAGAGTTTTCCTAGAACCCATATCACGTTTTAGCAATGATGTAAATCTAGGTCAAAATAAAACTCATTTCTTTATATGAAGTATATTACAATCGATACTCAAACTGTCAAAATACATCGAAAGATAAAAATTCATATTCTAAGTTATACTGTCCGAACATTAAGTTATTTATCTTTTAATTTACAAACATAAACTATACATGTATGTCCCATTTAGTTAGCAAGAGAAGGTATCAATTTTGCCAGTATATATGCAGTTATAGTGCTAAGGTAATTATTATTTTCTCAAAGGAGTGAAACAATTTAACAGTCGCGTACATAGGATAAGATGGGTTCACAGACAACACAAAAGTTATGAACTACATTATTAATTGTAACCTATATCTGTAAATTATATAGAAATTTAGTCATTTTCATATCACACAAATTGTTAATTTCACAGTCTACTAAATTTTAAACTTTATTCCACATAGACATAATTCATTTTACTTTTTAGAAAGGTTTACCTATATATTGCTATGTATATAAATCTATGCTAAGTTTATTTACAATGGTCACCCATCTAGTAAAAGAAAAAGAAAATTGAATAGTGAAAACTGTAGAAATAAATAATTTTTAAATTTAATTTTACAAGATTTTCATAAAAATTATTTCAAAATTAATAAAATTCAATTATACTTTCTTTCTCAAAAGAGAACTAATTTTTTAGAGGAAAAATGTATTGTTTAAATACATAAATATTGCCATGCAACAAATTCTATTACAAATCAACTAACATTTGGTGAAAATAATTACCAATAATTACCAAATAATTACCATAAGATCTACCATTACAATAGGTTATAATTAATATTATGCACAATTAGAGTATACACAATTTACTTTAATTAATGACTTGAAAACTATGCTTTTTCCTAATGACCATTTTATTCATTACCTTGTTACGAACGGGGTAAAACTACCTAGAAACATAGGTGTAACTACCCAGTAGACTAGGTGTAACTACCCAGTAGACTAGGTGTAACTACCCAGTAGACTAGGTGTAACTACCCAGTAGACTAGGTGTAACTACCCAGTAGACTAGGTGTAACTACCCAGTAGACTAGGTGTAACTACCCAGTAGACTAGGTGTAACTACCCAGTAGACTAGGTGTAACTGCCCAGTAGACTAGGAGTAAGTATACCCATTACACTAGGTGTAACTACCCAGTAGACTAGGTGTAACTACCCAGTAGACTAGGTATAACTACCCAGTACACTAGGTGTAAGTACCCGCAGTAGACTAGGTGTAAGTTGTAACTACCCAGTAGCCTAGGTGTTAGTTTCTACCTAGCATTATATAGCTTTTCCCTTTAACATTTATTCTAGTTTGTGAATCTCATCAAGTCACACCAATTTGCTAAAGAAGGAAACTTACCATATGCATCAAAATAAAATGTACCAGTTGAAACTTCAATAAAACAAGAATATAAATAAATAAATGAATATTAAGTACATAAATCAATGGAATGTCTATATTATAAAGCTTCAGGAATTATTACCATAAATTACTTTTTATTGAAAATCTAAATTGTACAATTAAGTTTTATTAGAGAACATTCAACCAACTTTGAAACTAAAGATTTCATATATATTTGTGTATATATTTTCATTTACAATACTACGACAACACATAACAACAATAAATACCTCAATAGTTATGTTAAATATATATTAAATATACTCAGATAATAATACTTCACTCAAAACTAAACTAAAAATCTCCTTTCTTAAATTTTACGAAGGGTAAATAAAATATTCTATATATGAGATCATTTAAAACAACAACAACAAGAACAACAATATCATCATTTACAATAGAAACAATTAAAACTATCGAAAGGATAGAAGTGAAGCTGTACATTTCAATTTATTTATTTCTGCCCAATAACAAACAGAATCTAACACTATAAACCTAGCAACTAATTTATGACAGCAAAAGAGTGAAGATAAAGTTTTTTTTCTAAATGCTACTTGCTCCTCAAACAGTCTGGTTACAAATATAGAAACTGCTACTCACCTCTTTGACAGCCACTACGAAATTTACAAAATTGGCACTATTTTTCTCTAGGTAGAAACTAATGATTCCCTCGAGTGATATAAAACCTAGTGTAATCATTTTGAGATATCTAAGAGCAAGTACTATTTTCAGGATATGTTTGGCATTTTTGAGTGAACATTTTGATTACTAGTAGTATACTGGTAGCTATTCTCCACATATCGTATTATAATTCACTTTAGCGGTACAGTTATATGTGATTCTTCTCTCCACTTTCTCATCAGCTATGCTATAAAACATCAATATTCTAAAAATCATCATTAGAATTCTACTACAGGAAAAAATTCTTCACTGGTTAAAGTTTTTCATCTTAATGACATTATCTCCACACCTTCTGTATTTTTTTGAGAGAAACTTTCTTAAGTTTTTGTACAGCTGTCCTCAAATCACTACCGTGTCCTTCATCATCTGACAGCATCTCTCCATCAGATCTCACAGTCAGGGCACTGGTGGCTCCTCTAGAGCCCACATTTGATGTCTGGTTCTGAATGTTACCACTAACCCTTATAGTGTCGTAGAGAGATTTGATCCTCCGGTCTGGAAAGCCAGTGGCTCGTGAGGTGGCCAAGGTGCTTGGGTCGCTGTAAGTTTCTTTAACAGGTCGACGAGCTTGTTGTCTGCCTCTACTTACTTTGCTGATGGCTGTAGACAGAGTGCTACCTACTGCAGCAGCTGCCGCTGTTGCTCGACTTCTCTCTTTTTCCAAAGGTACATTTCTATCTCTCAAAACTAGTTTTCCAAGTGTCTTCCAGCCGGCCTGCAGCTTATAGACATTCTCGTCATCGTCAAGAATTCTCTTTTCAATTCTAGACTTACCTTTGGAACTGGACATTGAAGAGTCATTCTTTGTCTGGCAAAATTCAAGCTCTTCAACCAACACAAAATGACTAGGATCTTCCATTCGTCTTGCTTTCACTAATGCCTGGGCTATGATATCCTGAGTCGTACTGGACATTGGTGCCTTCAGAATCGTATATGGTATTTGGCCAGACACATTATGGACACAAACCAAGAAGTTACTGTCCTCTTCCCATCCTCTGGTTTCATCATCAGAGTTGATATCCGAGTCTCTTTTGGAAGCGGTACTCATGATAGTAGTAAACCAAGCCCGCGTACTCGGATCGTTTGATTTCTTCTTCATTATGAATTTGCCATCACCTTTCCAATTTGCTTGAGCAATAAGCGGGCTCTCATTCATGTCCAAAATTCTTTGCATTGAAATTTTATCACCTTTCTTCCAACCTCTTGCGACTTCTTCAATTAGAAGATATTCATCTGGATCTAGAGGGTTCTCGATCTTGCTTATTGCTCTCAGAATGCAGTCTCGAGTGGTGCAATCTTGAGTCACAGAGATGATGGTGCATGGTTCTTCAGGTACCACTTGGTAGATTCGCATAAAGAACTTGCGTCTCTTGAGTAGCACATTAGGTGTGATGTCTATCGACTGGTTGGCTTCGCTAGACTCAAGATTTTTGGAGTCATGTACTCTGGCCGGTCTGATTTCATACTCTTCTTCTTCTAGTAAGCTGTAGATGAACAGAGTAGACACGGGTAGAGGCTGATTCTGCAAATTCCTCAATCGAAGATGTCTATATCCTCTTCTCAGACAATTCACAGATATGATTCTTTGGGCAGTGACATGATTAGTGGCAGTATCTGTCACAGTGAATTTGAGAAACGCTAAGTCTTTGAACATTATTCTAATATTGAAGCTATCATTCCATATAGGATTGAAAGAATTTCTTTGGATAACTTTGGTTTTGAATTTTACACAATCGACTGGGATACCCACGAGTTCTATCTCAATTTGCGGGCTTCCCTGAAAGTGGTTGAGGCAAACGTATTGTCCAGATATTATTGATATCTTCATGTTCAACACATGAAGACCGTCGAACTCTTTCTGAAATGCGTGGAATCTCCGGTACATCATATGATTCTTATCCCACAAAACTCTTGGCTTAAGTACATAGCCTATGCTTCCATTCTGCTCAAACAGAGCATAATTAAGATGCAAATAAGTGTCGTCAGTTTGGTAATTGAGGGCAGTCATCTGAAATCCAAAAGCCCAGAAGAACAAGGGGTTGAAGTTTGATGAATCTATCCTAGTTCCAGCTGGATATGTTCGCATTAATTGCATCTCGGTGTGTCTGATGCACATAATCCCATGCCGTCTTAGAAGTTTCTTGGCAAACTTCTCATTCACAGAGGAGCATTGATAGCATATGTGAGTTCCTATAGATCTCTTGAAAACAGCTGGTTGCAGAGAACCATCCATCATTCTGCTGACATCAGCGTTATTTTGAGAGTGTGACATTATGGGAGTGGTGGTGATATTGGAGCCTTGACCTGCAATTTTCTTGCTGATAGTCTTTTTTCGAACAGATTCTCTTGGACTAGGAATATTGAAGGATTGGAACTTGACAGCTTGGCAGTAGTTGACGAGATCAGAAAGCTCCTTAGCTATTTGGCTGCTTTTCTTTTGTTTGCTACTTTCGTCTATAATCATAGTCTCGATGTCTGATGGATAGCTGGTATCGTTTGACTTCTGTTTAGAGGATTGTTTGGAAGTTTCAGAAGAGGTGTGATAAAGTCCTTTGCTGTCAATCTTCAGTCTCTCATCCTCGTAATTCTGGGAATTGCTGGGAATTTCAAACGGATTTTGATCTGTAATAGAATAAGAATGTAATGCTCATGGGGAAAAAAAGAATGTACTAAATATGTATTTTACATCAGTTAAATTATTATTCATGATTAAATAAGATTCAATGAAATAAATGATCCATTACTTACTTACTACATTTGCTTACTGCATTTCATTTAGTTCATAATTTCATACCAGCTTCTACAGCTATTAATGTTTTAATAGTGCTACGAATGCATTATTGACATGTAAATTGATAAAATATAATTGTTTCCTTTTTACTACATTTTGGTTTCTGTTTTTTTCTCTACAGTAGAAACTACACACTTGGCAGTTCATTTAGCTTAATATCATCACCTTTAAACTGCTATTTGTTATTGCACTGAGATGAAATTAGGTGTCTAGAAATTTTATAATAGAAATAGCTCTCAATAATTATTCTATGTGTTCAAATCCTACCATCATCGTCCTCCTCTTCAGAGTCGTTATATTCATCGTCACTGTCATTCTCATTGATGCTGCCTGTAGAAGCATTACTGATGAGGGAATTGGTTCTCCCTGTGCTTCCCCCCGCACTCTGATGGGGGGTGAGAATACCCCCACTGGCACCTCCCACACTGCCTCCCCCACTCCCTCGGGAGTAGGTCACTGAGGAGCTAGAGGTGCCATGGTCTGAAGGCAATTTCTTGTTCTGAAACACATTATTAATTAAAAATTCACATCAAATATAGATTTTCCAACAATAATGATAATAGTAATCGCATTAATTCAATTCTTGAGAGCGTGCTTCAATAATCAATTACAGATATAGATTTTATATTAATAATCAAATATGCATAAATGCATTTCGTGATAACCTGCAGACTAATTAGTTCTCTATTTAATAATATAGTTAAAATGTTCAGAATAGTTCAAATCAGTGCTCTACCTTGATGATAATTTTATAGAGCATTTGTTGGGGACTGGGCAGATGAACATCCTCATTGAAGTCACTTTCAAACATGAACTTGTTGATGAGTTTGTCCCCGAAGATCTCTAAGAAGATTGCCGCCATTTTGGCCTGTTGTTGCAGAGAGCAGTGGTTCTCCAGGGAGAGAATCACTGGGTAGGGACTCGTGAGAAATGCACTGCGATCTATGCACTCCACCACGTTTCTGAAAAGAAAATTCACATAAAATAAAGAATGAATTAATAGATAACTACTTATCAACCTAAACTAGTTACTTGTAATGTTGTATCTAAGAGTCTCAACTATAAGATAAGCTGATAATTTGCTAGTTCCTCACCTGAAAGGTATCTTGGTTGTGAATGTATGACCATGGTAGATCATAGGAGATCCGTCATCCCCATCATAGCAATCTAACTCAACGCAACGGCACCCAGTTTGCAGAACCTAAATATTCAAAAGAAAATTAGAACTATTCAAATCGAGAAAAGACTTAAAATACAATGGAATTGCAAATTAGGGTTACAAATATGGACTAAATCACACCAAAGTAGAATAGAAAACTCTGTAATTTTACCTGACTGTAGAGTTCCACAGAGCTTTCCCCTTTGAGTTGATGTCCTGTGAGGTAAGTGTTGTGAGAAGAAGCGATGTAGAAGTGGGAGAGAGGATGTGAAGACATCTCGTCCGGTTCTCTTTCAATCTCCTAAGGTAATATTTATAACACAATGAATTAGAAAAAAAAATATTCTAATTTTAGATAATTATAAACTCACAGAACTTCCAGAATTAAATTATCCCTCTTTTCATCACCAAAAAGGTTTTCGACCCATTCACTTTCATTACAGAGGTCTTATTAAAATAACTCCTACCTAATTAAGAGTCCTATTTCACCACTCATACTCTTTTGAGAAGTTCTATGTCGCACCTGAAATGCATAGTTGTCCTCGTCCATTAGCATGCGCGCAAAACCTTCAAACGACATGATGCCCAGGGCCCTGAGGTTGGGATCGGGCTCATGCCTCTCCAGGAGCTCCTCTATGTCGGCATCGTTATGAACTTCACCTTGCTGCTCCTCTAGGAACTTCCTCATCTCCACCAATGTCATCACCTGGAAGAGTTCAGGAATATTATAGATAGAAATTTAACGTACATCAATAATATAAATTTTGAAATTTTTTGAAGGTATGGAGATAGGTGTATATGAATAATTCTAAGGAGAGGTATGAATAAGGTAAAAATAAGGTATGAATAATTCTAAGAAGGAGAGGTATGAATAAGGTAAAAATAAGTTATGAATAATTCTAAGAAGGAAAATAAAATGGGAGGGATCATCTTTCGATTCAAAATTCTCACTTCTTCAAGTCATAACTTCACAATAGATTAATACATTGCAGCAAAGTGATGAACATTTCATATCATTTTTAGTGATGCCTACTTCTTTGGAATGCATGGCCGTCTCACTTGATTTAGTTTTTGAATAAAAAGGATTTTTACCTTACAAAGCTCAGGTGCTTACCAAGGTTTTAGAACCAGCTTCCCCAGCACAGTTTGTAACTATACTGGCAAATGCTATGACGTCGAATATTTTTTTCTTCTGGCAGTTGTTCCGGAAGACCAAAAGATCAAGGGAACTGTTGCGGGTGAGGATGCCCTGAGATTTGAACTGCTGGTTTCTGCGGTGGAGAGAAGCACTGGGAAGGTTGTGGGCAGAGTTGGAGCTGCCTGGAAGGGAAGAGGAAGAAATTATTAGACTGACTGCTGGTAACTGAACCAGCAAATACACAACTACAAAATCTTCTAATTCTCTGTCAAAATATTTTATTGTTGTATAAATAGACAATCTCTGAACACAAACACTGAAAGTTATAATAATTTAGGCAATACGTTTAAAATATTAATTTCCATTAATAATCATTGAATTAGTTATTAGCTACTCATTTGTGAGTTTTCTCTCTAATGATTTTCTATGTTAATTGTTAGAGTTTGCTTGCTATGTAGTAGTATGGCTGAATGTTCGCATACTTGTGGGTGTGATGAGACACAGAAAAAACAATGAATTATCGATATGGTTCAAGTAAGAATAATCGTCAGCGTAAATAAAATACTATTACAACTTTAGAGTCCTTACTAATCCAAGTGTAAGATAGAACTAATAAATCAACGCTTACCCAGTTTAGTGTAAGGAGGGGTGGGTGGGGAGGACACGCTTGTCTGCTCGTCCAACGAACTGTCTGACAGACTCTTACGAGTAACAGCATATTTCTTGAAGAGTTCCCTCAGGTCTTTACGAGCTCTGCGGAGAAAATGGTGGTTACAACTTATAGAGTTACATATTTACTATTATTACTCAAAATGATATAGCTGTTATAAATGATTTGACGGGTGTACTATGAGGTAAATCGCAGTGCAACAGTCGAAAAGAGTGATGCAGGATGGATAAAATGCAAATTTAAGGATTTAATCATTTGTAGTTTTAAACAGTTACAGAATCAGAGAAATTGAACTGTAAATGACTTACCTAAGACTGAAGGACTTATAGAGAGCCACGAAATCTGAGAAATTAAGCTCAGCAGCTTGTGTGAGTGGTTCGTTATTTTTGAGGCCGCTAGATGGGGCACTCCTGTGGTCTGAGAAATCCAATGGACCTCCCGATCTGCTTCGTTCCCTGGGAAAGAAAGTATAAAACATTTACCATTGTCGTTTGTGAGAAAATATTGTTGAAATACTATAGAAAAAGACAATGTTATAACATAGCGTTATCCCATTTTCGATATTTAGATTTAATTAATTATAAAAATTAACCGTAATTTAGATATAGGTACCTGAAGCTTCTTCTATTGTGTCTAGGACTACCCAATCCACCAGTTGGTGTGTGGTCATAGCTACGAACACCTGAAATGGAGAATTGAGGTGAGAAAACTGCATCATCACTACTTTGCTACAGTTACTAGTTGGTTATCACTGCTATACAGCAGTCACTAGTTGGTTATCACTGCTATACAGCAGTCACTAGTTGGTTATCACTGCTATACAGCAGTCACTAGTTGGTTATCATTGCTGTACAACAGTCTCTAGTTGTTTATCACTGCTATACAGCAGTTACTAGTTGTTTATCACTGCTATACAGCAGTCACTAGTTGGTTATCATTGCTGTACAACAGTCACTAGTTGTTTATCATTGCTATACAGCAGTCACTAGTTGGTTATCACTGCTATACAGCAGTTACTAGTTGGTTATCACTATTGTACAGAAGTCACTAGTTGGTTATCACTACTGTACAACAATCACTAGTTGGTTATCACTATTGTACAGAAGTCACTAGTTGGTTATCACTACTGTACAACAATCACTAGTTGGTTATCACTACTGTACAGCAGTTACTAGTTGGTTATCACTGCTATACAGCAGTTACTAGTTGGTTATCACTGCTATACAGCAGTCACTAGTTGGTTATCACTACTGTACAGCAGTTACTAGTTGGTTATCACTGCTATACAGCAGTTACTAGTTGGTTATCACTATTGTACAGAAGTCACTAGTTGGTTATCACTACTGTACAACAATCACTAGTTGGTTATCGCTACTGTACAGCAGTTACTAGTTGGTTATCACTGCTATACAGCAGTTACTAGATGGTTATCACTATTGTACAGAAGTCACTAGTTGGTTATAACTATTGTACAGCAGTGACTAGTTGGTTATCACTACTGTACAGCAGTCACTAGTTGGTTATCACTATTGTATAGCAGTCACTAGTTGATTATCACTTTTGTAAAGCAGTCACTAGTTGGTTATCACTATTGTACAACAGTCACTAGTTGGTTATCACTACTGTACATTGTACAACAGTCACTAGTTGGTTATCACTACTGTACAGCAGTGACTAGTTGGTTATCACTACTGTACAGCAGTCACTAGTTGGTTATCACTATTGTATAGCAGTCACTAGTTGATTATCACTTTTGTAAAGCAGTCACTAGTTGGTTATCACTATTGTACAACAGTCACTAGTTGGTTATCACTACTGTACATTGTACAACAGTCACTAGTTGGTTATCACTACTGTACAGCAGTTACTAGTTGGTTATCACTATTGTACAGAAGTCACTAGTTGGTTATCACTACTGTACAGCAGTCACTAGTTGGTTATCACTATTGTATAGCAGTCACTAGTTGGTTATTACTATTGTACAACAGTCACTAGTTGGTTATCACTACTGTACATTGTACAACAGTCACTAGTTGGTTATAACTATTGTACAGCAGTCACTAGTTGGTTATCACTACTGTACAGCAGTCACTAGTTGGTTATCACTATTGTATAGCAGTCACTAGTTGGTTATCACTTTTGTAAAGCAGTCACTAGTTGGTTATCACTACTGTACAACAGTCACTAGTTGGTTATCACTACTGTACATTGTACAACAGTCACTAGTTGGTTATCACTACTGTAAAGCAGTCACTAGTTGGTTATCATTATTGTACAGTAGTCACTAGTTGGTTATAACTACTGTGAAGCAGTCACTAGTTGGTTATCATTATTGTACAGTAGTCACTAGTTGGTTATAACTACTGTGAAGCAGTCACTAGTTGGTTATCACTACTGTACAACAGTCAATAGCTGGTTATCACTACTGTACAGCAGTTACTAGTTGGTTATCACTACTGTACAGCAGTTACTAGTTGGTTATCACTACTGTACATTGTACAACAGTCACTAGTTGGTTATCACTATTGTACAGTAGTCACTAGTTGGTTATAACTACTGTGAAGCAGTCACTAGTTGGTTATCACTACTGTACAACTGTCAATAGCTGGTTATCACTACTGTACAGCAGTTACTAGTTGGTTATCACTACTGTACAGCAGTCACTAGTTGGTAATCTTTTCGTACCTGGTATGGAGGAAGCAGTCGGTGCATTGAAGGTATTTCCACCATCTGCTCCAATAGTGGGGGACATATCTCCCCCGTGCTTGTGTACAGTGGGCGGAGATGGTTGGTGGAGGATGGTGGAGGCAGAGGAAGAGGAGGAGATGGTGGTGGTGGAGAGGTTGTGGGGTTGACAGGTGTTGTTGAGGAGGGAGCAGGCTGGGGCTGGGGTGAGGATGGTGCGGCGAGAGGAGGTGATGGGGGAAGTGTTACCGTCACCCTGGGGGAAAAGATAAAACAAAGATAAGTACTTCTTTATTATATATTTATCTACCTGTTAGAAATAAAAGGTCTACCATTTTTATTGTGTTTTTCCATAATTTAATTACATTTTTTTAAATTGATGTGTATAAGAAGCTATGTATTTTGTAAATAAATTCTCCAATTAATTAGTTCTTACCTTGGTTTGTAATTGACTTTTAGGTTTTCTAAGTCGAGTGGACCCGTGATGTCTCTTCGATATTCCTGGTTCTTGTGGTGACATGGACCCTGCAGTGCTATTGGTCCAGTTACGACCACCGAAAATCTGATATGAAATAGAAGGTATAGAGAGACACCGGAAAGGATATTCTCTAAATTGAGAGTTTAAATTATTTTTACATATTGAGCCTCCAAATTATGCTCCTCTGAATAAAGAACGGTTTATTTGAAACTATTATTGAAAATATAAAATGATGTTCTTGAATTTTATTAATTTCGAATTGAAAACATGCGACGTTTCGACAATGCATTTATTCATAGATTTATCTATTCAATGTTATTTCATAGCCTTACCTTGATAGCTTCAGCTGGCTTTGGACCGCAGCAATTCTCTTCATCGAAGAACAGTCTCAGGTACTGCTCCTTCAGCCAATAGAGGCGCTTGTCCTTCACCTCGTGGAGACTCCTCTGTGCCCTCAGCACCATCTGGTGGTGGGGGTTAGAGATATTAGGTCCACGCAACAAATAAACATCTTACAACTTAAAATGGGGTGGCGGATGCGCATGCTTATGTAAGACTAGCGTAGGTCTCAGATTTCTTTCACCTTTTTGTTAATTCGTTATTGCATGAAGCATTTATAGTTATAACATTTTAATATTAGCTATGCATTACTTTAGATCATATTTATTTGAAAATGAAATGGAAAATAATAAGAGTTATTTAGAGTGACCACTAAACTACCAGATGTTTACAGTTACTAGAATCTGTTTTCACTTTTTACCAACTTCAAAATAGGTTTAGCAAACTTTTCAACATTCTGATTTGCAAATGGCCTGAATTAAGGTAACAGTAATTGCCCAGTAATTGAGTAGTTACCCTATTACATGAAATATTAAATGGTCTCAAAAGTACCCAATAAGCAGTTTCCAATAACTAAAACTTTTCCGTGGCTGCTTTAGATCCATGTAAATAATCGGGTCTATTTGGGTCGTGGTCATTTGGGTCCGTGTTTATAAAAAGTATAATAAACATACATAGTTATTTAGCTTTCGTATAATTGAATGCTTTCTCAGTTTTAAGGTTAATTAATAAAATATTTTAATATTTAGTGAAATTTTAATCTATAAAAAAACACTTATTGCCATTGTTTCCTGCTCAAATTTGGATGCATGGATTATTGTTGAACAATTTACCTATAACCAACAATAACATCGAAGCTTATCATAACGCATCTTGCTTGCATCCAAACATATGGAAATTCATAGATACATTAAAAAAGGAAGAAAGTCTAGCTGCAACAAAGAAAATGCACATCGAATGCGGTGAGTACAGAGACGCTACGGCAAAGCTTCAAAATATTGCTAAACGATACAACTCTGACGATAAATTATTGTTTTTAAAAAAACATTGCCCTCAATATGCGGTATTAATTTTTTCTATACTATGAAATAATTCAAACTTTCGTGTTTAAAGCTTATTTTACCATGTTAGACGTAGGCAAACCTTTGTTGTAAAAAAAATATTATTTAGAGTATGCTAAATTTTCATTGTTCAACATGTTGTGGAAGCGCATTAAGTGTTTTTAATATTTTAAAATTTCATTAAATTTTAAAATATTATATTAATGAACCTTAAAACTGAGAAGCATTCAATTATACATAAGGTATATTTACTATGCATGTTTATTATACGTTTTGCAAACACGGACCCAAATGACCGCAACCAAATTGACCAGACACCAAATAATCTTACCATTTGGCACTATGTTAGGCTAGACTACAGTTGGATTAATCTCAGCATAAATGCCTAAACCTTTTATCGGTCAGCGATAGTTTTAATAGTTCTTTAAGTGACTAGATATGATGACAAGAACGAAGATAGGTTAAAACGCATTTAGTACCTTTTTCTCTTGCACTATTAATTGTTACTATTTCTACCATATTGTGGCAAAAACTGACCCATCTGATAATAGTTCAGAGAACGATTGAGTTAACGAACTGCATTGTCTTGGACTGTTCCTTGTATAATTTTATGTTATAGCAAACAGATAATATTTTTCATTGCTATATTTTATTTACTTTTATGTTAAATTATACTTTATCTCAATAAAATTTGAACCAAGTTTAAGCAAATTGCAGATCGCGAGCTAAATACAAAAGGCAGAAGAGATATTTAATGCATCAGAACAGAATAAATTTAGAGTAATAATATGGAATAAAAAGGAAATGTCAGTGATAGAAATAATATGAAATGATTTGACTACTTTTCTACAATAAGTAGTTTGAAATGGGAGATATTGAAATATTGGTAATTTTGAGCTCATAGATATTCTGAATAGTGGTTGTTGCATTGATTTACCATAAGTAATATACAGCTACAACTTATGTGATCAAAAGAATATTCATTAGCAGAATAGTTAGGATAATTGTGTACTCACTCCCAAGCCCTGGCACCAAGCATTGGCTAGTGCAGGGGGCGCCATGAGCAACATTATCCTGTTGTCAGCCAAGCAGCTGCCATAGACTATGCTGACACAGCACATTGAGGAGGAGGGGAGACCAGGCGTGTCCGGAAAATACCTGCAGAAGTAAAGGTACAGTGGTACTAAGTACTGCAAAGATTAAGGTACAGTGGTACTAAGTACTGCAAAGATAAAGGTACAGTGGTACTAAGTACTGCAAAGATAAAGGTACAGTGGTACTTAGTACTGCAAAGATAAAGGTACAGTGGTACTTAGTACTGCAAAGATAAAGGTACAGTGGTACTAAGTACTGCAAAGATTAAGGTACAGTGGTACTAAGTACTGCAAAGATAAAGGTACAGTGGTACTTAGTACTGCAAAGATAAAGGTACAGTGGTACTTAGTACTGCAAAGATAAAGGTACAGTGGTACTAAGTACTGCAAAGATTAAGGTACAGTGGTACTAAGTACTGCAAAGATAAAGGTACAGTGGTACTTAGTACTGCAAAGATAAAGGTACAGTGGTACTTAGTACTGCAAAGATAAAGGTACAGTGGTACTGAGTACTGCAAAGATAAAGGTACAGTGGTACTTAGTACTGCAAAGATAAAGGTACAGTGGTACTTAGTACTGCAAAGATAAAGGTACAGTGGTACTAAGTACTGCAAAGATAAAGGTACAGTGGTACTTAGTACTGCAAAGATAAAGGTACAGTGGTACTAAGTACTGCAAAGATAAAGGTACAGTGGTACTTAGTACTGCAAAGATAAAGGTACAGTGGTACTTAGTACTGCAAAGATAAAGGTACAGTGGTACTTAGTACTGCAAAGATAAAGGTACAGTGGTACTAAGTACTGCAAAGATAAAGGTACAGTGGTACTGAGTACTGCAAAGATAAAGGTACAGTGGTACTTAGTACTGCAAAGATAAAGGTACAGTGGTACTAAGTACTGCAAAGATAAAGGTACAGTGGTACTGAGTACTGCAAAGATAAAGGTACAGTGGTACTTAGTCTCTAGGTACTGAGAGGCTGTGCAGGGTAAGTTACGAATTATCGAACGGTTTCACATCTTCGGTCATATAAGAAATAATAAGATATTATAATAATTCTTTTGCATGATACTTGCAGATATCATGGATACCAATAAAAATAAAATAAAATAATAATTATATCCTTTTTTTTATATGACACCGAAGATGTGAAGCCGTTCGATAATTCGTAACTTACCCTATCTTCTAGTTACATTGACACTTAATGGCTAGAGTGGCCATACCTCCTAGCCATGTTGACTATATTAGTGTCTCTGTAGCCCAGGTACACATCCTTCATGCAGGATATTTGCAGGTAGCCTTCTTCGGGAGATCCCCCAGTGGGTTCTGGAGTCATGGCATACTGGGGAAAAGATAATAAATTTACACACCTAGGCATTTACGCTGATAAGAAAAGGTGCTATTTACGCTACTGATAAGATAAAGTATTTACATAGTATAGAAAGATTTTGTGGTGCTTACCATGAGCATCAGGCCGGGACTGACCAACTCCTCTGGGTTACCACCAAGAACGAAATCAGTCGGGGCGCTGCTAGAGGAGTGTGTACCCGCCTTGAGTGCAGACCACGGGGGTCTGGACCACGTCAAAGTACCTGTGATACAAACCATATTTAAGCACAGATGCAGATAAATTAATCTTTGCAAAATAGATTCAGAACATTCAGTTGTGACGCTAATATTAGTATATTCGTTACTCTTTTTAAATATAAAATGAGAAATGTCGCCGTCAAAGGGCAATGATTAGATACAAGTTACAACTATTATTGGTTAAGGTACTTATTTAAAAGTATATATTGTTAATCCAATTCAAAATGTACTATAAACATTCATGAAGCTATATAATAATAAGAATAAAATGTATAGCCTTTAATGAATTAGCTATTGAAATAAAGAGGTGTTGTACATACCATTACTCCTCTCCAGTCTGACGAACACAAGACTACTCCTTCCAGTCTCAACATCCCAATGTACTAAACTGCTGCCGTGGTGGAGTAACTAAAACAAAAAGGCAATAGTTATTAGTAATACATATACTGTATATCAGTGTTTAATTTACCAACATGTTACTATATTCATCAGAGGCAAAGTACAGGGTGTTCAATGAATAAAAAAGTCCTTATTTAGTAAATAAAACAAAGTAAACATGTTTAACGGTGCATCATTTGTTCTTAATATCAATAATATATCCGATTTGCTGTCCCTCTTCATCAATAACAAGCAGCAAACACTTGAAGAAAGCTCAACAAAAGTCAATAATGGTGAGATATTTTTGTTCATTTCTTCAGATGGGTTGACTTCAAGGTATTTATTTTTTATGATGGGAAGCTAAAACATTTCATTCCAGTATTCACCAAATGCTGAAATCGGGGGATCAGATCTGGTGATGAAAGAGAAAGATTCTTTTTTGATATAAACTCTGGGACATTGTCAACTATTTTTGAGTCTTTTTGACTCAGTGACGAAGTACACAGTTCAGTTGAAATGACCAACGACGTTATAGAAGTACTTATTCGCCAAAGGCAACAAAGATGACTTACGAATGTTGTGCTGGCTCTCCTGGTTCAGTTTCATTTTAACATCTACGTACAAAACGATGAACTCTTTCTAGTTTGGGTTATAGAGGTTATAGAGACCCAAACCATCACTGCAGAGCTCTGTCTTTGAGTACCAATGTGCGTAACAAAAATAACAACACTTGTACAAGAATAAATGCAATCTTCTTGAACATTGGTATGCTGTTGGACATTGAATTTCTTTTCATCACTGAAAACCAACCAAAGTTAATGGGGCCCATGTGGGCACTAGGTTGACAAATCGTATTGGTACTGAGTGCTTTTTTGCAAAATGGGCCAACATAGTGACAGCATGGGTTGTTATGTTGAAACCAACTAGGCCCAAGATATTGCCGAGGAGATAGTTTAATAACGATTAATGGTTTAATATTAATTTGAAGACATTTTATTAATTGCGAATCATTAAATTCTCCCTATTCAAATAAATAATTTTTCCAATATGATAATCAAGTTTCAGCCATATAATGTTGATACGCTATATATTAAACAGGTTGGGCCAATATGACAATTCAATGGGATGGATTCGCAACATTGAACCAACCTTCTCCCAATGTAACATTTTATGAGAATGGAATACGAAATTGGCCCCATGTAATTTCTAGGCTACTTTTCAGTCTGCCATTTCTTGCCCA
The DNA here is from genome assembly GCA_947561585.1 of Caprella mutica. Lineage (NCBI taxonomy): Eukaryota > Metazoa > Arthropoda > Malacostraca > Amphipoda > Caprellidae > Caprella > Caprella mutica. The sequence goes on along the minus strand of CANNZV010000808.1, from coordinate 93,523 downwards.
TCTAACCATCTAGTGCCCATGTTATTGTTGGCACAATGTGTCATGGTTGTTTGGGATGTGAGAGGATAACTTCGATCGATTGTTTGAATTTTCAAGAAGCAGAGAGTAATTTTTTGGTATTTGTAGAGCGATGTTCAGAGATGCGTATGAAGAACGATGGACATTATTTCAGTGGATTTCGTCTCTTATTTCGCCAGATTTATGAGAGATCTATTTGGGTTTCTTCAGCTTCTGTCTGGTGGACTTTACCAGGTTTCCTGTTCGTGCAAAATGAAGGCGACATTGTCCTGGTTTATAATTTACCTTTTCAAACTCTTTAACCGGTTAAGACTTAAACCAATCAACATTCTGTTAAAATTGAAGGATTTGATAATTTCGCTTCTTGACTTTCGTGAATTATACAACCCTATATTTTCTATTCTCTTATCCATATTTATGACCATTTTGGAGTTAAAGTTTTAAAGGGAAATATTTTATGTTTACCTTCTCTCTAAACTTGTAAAACATCGAAATTACTGAAAATTAGGCATAGATGTGCATAAGTAAATAGATTGTAACAATAAATATTGAACAGCCAGTACTTTAAATTACATTTATCATATAGCTATAGACTTTGCATTCAGTTTTCTACGAAGAAAATATCCAATATTTGACTAACAAACAAAGGAATAACATTATGGTAATAAATTAATGCCTAATACTAAATTACAAATACACTTTTTAGGGTTTTGTGTACCGTGACACTTCAGTGAATTCTAAAATAATCTTTGATTTTAAATAAGAAGGTCCTGAAAAGGATGAATTTTATAATGTGTACCTGCAAAGTGTGAAGGTTGAACCCTCTCTCGGAGGGGTCCATGGGCAGCAGAGTCACCCCATGGTCATTGATAAGGGGTTGTACCGGGGTGTAACTCTCCAGCTCCTCCCCCAGGAACTGCATCCAATAGGGGGTTTCATCCACGATGGTACCCCCGGGAGAACCACTGGTGTTCTGCCTCTGGAAGGGACTCTGTGTCTCCTCAGCGGTCAAGTTGGACCCGCTGAAAAGGAAAAGGGTAGAATTTACTGATGAGAGAAAGTTTAGAGTTGTATTGTAGGCCGTCACTGGAAAATAAATTCTATAGAAACGACTTTATAAAACAGGAAAATAAACAGGTAAATAGAAGTTATAATGTAATATTTTACATGTGTATGGATATACTTCAACAGCTTAGATTGATTTAGGGACATTTCTTTCTAATAATTTGCAATGCAATCTATATTTTTAAATTACGAAATATTTTTTTGTAATGATAATAATAAACTATCTATTATAAATTAACATAACTCTACCACATTACCCACCTTGTACTTACAGTCAATATAACTCTACCCCATTACCCACCTTGTACATACAGTCAATATAACTCTGCCCCATTACCCACCTTGTACTTACAGTCAATATAACTCTACCCCATTACCCACCCACCTTGTACTTACAGTCAATATAACTCTGCCCCATTACCCACCTTGTACTTACAGTCAATATAACTCTACCCCATTACCCACCCACCTTGTACTTACAGTCAATATAACTCTGTCCCATTACCCACCTTGTACTTACAGTCGATATAACTCTACCCCATTACCCACCTTGTACATACAGTCGATATAACTCTACCCCATTACCCACCTTGTACATACAGTCAATATAACTCTGCCCCATTACCCACCTTGTACTTACAGTCAATATAACTCTACCCCATTACCCACCCACCTTGTACTTACAGTCAATATAACTCTGCCCCATTACCCACCTTGTACTTACAGTCGATATAACTCTACCCCATTACCCACCTTGTACATACAGTCAATATAACTCTGCCCCATTACCCACCTTGTACTTACAGTCAATATAACTCTACCCCATTACCCACCCACCTTGTACTTACAGTCAATATAACTCTGCCCCATTACCCACCTTGTACTTACAGTCAATATAACTTTGCCCCATTACCCACCATGTATTTACAGTCAATATAACTCTGTCCCATTACCCACCTTGTACTTACAGTCGATATAACTCTACCCCATTACCCACCTTGTACTTACAGTCAATATAACTCTACCCCATTACCCACCCACCTTGTACTTACAGTCAATATAACTCTGCCCCATTACCCACCTTGTACTTACAGTCAATATAACTTTTCCCCATTACCCACCATGTATTTACAGTCAATATAACTCTGTCCCATTACCCACCTTGTACTTACAGTCAATATAACTCTACCCCATTACCCACCTTGTACTTACAGTCAATATAACTCTACCCCATTACCCACCTTGTACTTACAGTCAATATAACTGTGCCCCATTACTTACCTTGTATTTACAGTCAATATAACTCTACCCCATTACCCACCTTGTACTTACAGTCAATATAACTCTACCCCATTACCCACCTTGTACTTACAGTCAATATAACTGTGCCCCATTACCCACCTTGTACTTACAGTCAATATAACTCTACCCCATTACCCACCTTGTACTTACAGTCAATATAACTCTGCCCCATTACCCACCTTGTACTTACAGTCAATATAACTTTGCCCCATTACCCACCATGTATTTACAGTCAATATAACTCTGTCCCATTACCCACCTTGTACTTACAGTCAATATAACTCTACCCCATTACCCACCTTGTACTTACAGTCAATATAACTCTACCCCATTACCCACCTTGTACTTACAGTCAATATAACTGTGCCCCATTACTTACCTTGTATTTACAGTCAATATAACTCTACCCCATTACCCACCTTGTACTTACAGTCAATATAACTCTACCCCATTACCCACCTTGTACTTACAGTCAATATAACTCTACCCCATTACCCACCTTGTACTTACAGTCAATATAACTGTGCCCCATTACTTACCTTGTATTTACAGTCAATATAACTCTACCCCATTACCCACCTTGTACTTACAGTCAATATAACTCTACCCCATTACCCACCTTGTACTTACAGTCAATATAACTCTACCCCATTACCCACCTTGTACTTACAGTCAATATAACTCTACCCCATTACCCACCTTGTACTTACAGTCAATATAACTCTACCCCATTACCCACCTTGTACTTACAGTCAATATAACTCTACCCCAATACCCACCTTGTACTTACAGTCAATATAACTCTACCCCATTACCCACCTTGTACTTCCATTCATAGCAGCGGTGGTAAAGACCTGAGGTATGTTGTGTACGATTCCTTTGAGGGGCTGAGCAGTGTAGATACCAGCCCAGTAGGGGACACTGCCAACACCAGGACGGGGCCAGAAAGTGGTCCCCTCCACCCCAACATGGAGACCTAGGGAGAAATTGTGAATATGAAGAATTCATTTCCCTAATTGGGACTCAAACCTCTGACAACCGGTACAGTGAACTAATACACTAACTACGACAGGTATACTTATCCCAATCTGAGACATAATTATCTGTAACAATGATTATTTTTCAGTAAGTAGTTGTTTTATAATCATATAATTAATTTGGATATTTGAAATATATAAAGAATGGTATACAATTGAACACTTTTTTTAAAATAAATAATATATATATTTCCATTAATAAAATATAGGTACCTCTTCTGAGATGAGAGTTGCCACTGCTCGCCATACCACAATAATCCGAAGCTGAGACAGAGGGGGGTGCGGGGGTGGGTTTGTTGATGCCTATTGTCACTGAGGGGACCACGCCCCCCGTGGCTTTAGAGGGCACGCCCCCCACTGTCACAGAGACGGTGGGTTGTAGAAAAACGTTGTTGTTCAAGTTAGTTTGTTGAAGGATGCGAGTTCTGAAAAAAATATTATAAAAATGAGGGAACGGTAACTTGTAATGAACAGTTGCGAAATATTTGTATTTCTAAAAGGTTTAAATTACGTATAAAAAGTCTTGTAAATTAATTTCCAATTAAATGGTAACTTTTCTCCACTAGAGTAGCTGTTTTCAATGATGTAAATAGAGTCACTCACCTGTCAATATAGTGACTGTGAAACGCTGCTATTTGATCAACTACAGCTTGCGTCTCGTAAAGTTTGGTCATGTTGATGAGTCCCCCGGGTCCCACCCTGGTGAAGAAACTGTCCTCACCACAGTAATCCGCTATGAACTGTGACAAAAGAAACAATATATTAATTAATAAAAAAATCGTAATTGACTGCTAGAACATAACACTAAAAATTATGTGTAAGAAGTAGCTGGAAATACAATCAATATTTTATTATTTTATTGAACAAAAGTTGAAGGAGAGAAATGAAGAGGCTATAAATAGTAAGAGTTAGAAAAGAGACTATACAACAGTAAAATAAAATAATCAGCTAGTTTTGAATGTGTTAAAGTTCATGAAAACTTAAAAGGTTGCATAACTATCAAGAAACTGAAGTATTTATTTATGATGTCTCTCTGTGCTGCAAATAAATGACCACTGAACTCTTCACTTGCCTGCAATTCATGTCCATCATGAGTGAGAACTACGAGGGAGGGACTCGAAGAGAGAATCTTGTTCAAGTCTTGTAAGAATGCCCCGAAGAAGGGTACCACCGGACACTGGGGCATGAGCAGGGCTTTATCAAGGGCCTCTTGGTAGTATGTCCCCAGGGCCTCTTCGTGGGGACTAACAGAATTGTTGCCCAATAAAGCGGAGGTGAGGAAGTCCAAAGTAGGGAGATGTTCATTCTCCAGACTCAGCCAGAACGGCTTCAGTTTCTCAGATCTGAGGGGTAAACAGTGAAGAACATTGTTATAGCAGTGAAGAACATTGTTATAGCAGTGAAGAACATTGTTATAGCAGTGAAGAACATTGTTATAGCAGTGAAGAACATTGTTATAGCAGTGAAGAACATTGTTATAGCAGTGAAGAACATTGTTATAGCAGTGAAGAACATTGTTATAGCAGTGAAGAACATTGTTATAGCAGTGAAGAACATTGTTATAGCAGTGAAGAACATTGTTATAGCAGTGAAGAACATTGTTATAGCAGTGAAGAACATTGTTATAGCAGTGAAGAACATTGTTATAGTAGTGAAGAACATTGTTATAGCAGTGAAGAACATTGTTATAGCAGTGAAGAACATTGTTATAGCGTGGCAGTTGGGGAAGATGGTTCCAACACAAGATACAGTTCTAACAAGATACAGTTCTAACAAGATACAGTTCTAACAAGATACAGTTCTAACAAGATACAGTTCTAACAAGATACAGTTCTAACAAGATACAGTTCTAACAAGATACAGTTCTAACAAGATAGAGTTCTAACAAGATACAGTTCTAACAAGATAGAGTTCTAACAAGATAGAGTTCTAACAAGATACAGTTCTAACAAGATATAGTTCTAACAAGATACAGTTCTAACCAGATACAGTTCTAACAAGATACAGTTCTAACAAGATACAGTTCAAACAAGATACAGTTCTAACAAGATACAGTTCTAACAAGATAGAGTTCTAACAAGATAGAGTTCTAACAAGATACAGTTCTAACAAGATACAGTTCTAACAAGATACAGTTCTAACAAGATACAGTTCTAACAAGATACAGTTCTAACAAGATATAGTTCTAACAAGATATAGTTCTAAAAAGATACAGTTCTAACAAGATAGAGTTCTAACAAGATATAGTTCTAACAAGATAGAGTTCTAACAAGATACAGTTCTAACAAGATAGAGTTCTAACAAGATACAGTTCTAACAAGATACAGTTCAAACAAGATATAGTTCTAACAAGATATAGTTCTAACATGATACAGTTCTAACAAGATACAGTTCTAACAAGATATAGTTCTAACATGATATAGTTCTAACAAGACACAGTTCTAACAAGATACAGTTCTAACATGATACAGTTCTACCAAGATACAGTTCTAACAAGATACAGTTCTAACAAGATACAGTTCTAACAAGATACAGTTCTAACAAGATACAGTTCTAACAAGATACAGTTCTAACAAGATACAGTTCTAACAAGATACAGTTCTACCAAGATACAGTTCTAACAAGATACAGTTCTAACAAGATACAGTTCTAACAAGATATAGTTCTAACAAGATATAGTTCTAACAAGATACAGTTCTACCAAGATATAGTTCTAACAAGATACAGTTCTAACAAGATATAGTTCTAACAAGATATAGTTCTAACAAGATACAGTTCTACCAAGATATAGTTCTAACAAGATACAGTTCTAACAAGATACAGTTCTAACAAGATACAGTTCTAACAAGATACAGTTCTACCAAGATACAGTTCTAACAAGATACAGTTCTACCAAGATACAGTTCTAACAAGATACAGTTCTAACAAGATACAGTTCTAACAAGACACAGTTCTAACAAGATACAGTTCTAACAAGATACAGTTCTACCAAGATACAGTTCTAACAAGATACAGTTCTAACAAGATACAGTTCTACCAAGATACAGTTCTAACAAGATACAGTTCTAACAAGATACAGTTCTACCAAGATACAGTTCTAACAAGATACAGTTCTAACAAGATACAGTTCTACCAAGATACAGTTCTAACAAGATACAGTTCTACCAAGATATAGTTCTAACAAGATATAGTTCTAACAAGATACAGTTCTAACAAGATATAGTTCTAACAAGATACAGTTCTAACAAGATACAGTTCTAACAAGATACAGTTCTAACAAGATACAGTTCTAACAAGATAGAGTTCTAACAAGATAGAGTTCTAACAAGATAGAGTTCTAACAAGATATAGTTCTAACAAGATACAGTTCTAACAAGATACAGTTCTAACAAGATACAGTTCTAACAAGATACAGTTCTAACAAGATACAGTTCTAACAAGATACAGTTCTAACATGATACAGTTCTAACAAGATACAGTTCTAACAAGATACGGTTCTAACAAGATACAGTTCTAACAAGATACAGTTCTAACAAGATACAGTTCTAACAAGATACAGTTCTAACAAGATACAGTTCTAACAAGATACAGTTCTAACAAGATATAGTTCTAACAAGATACAGTTCTAACAAGATACAGTTCTAACAAGATACAGTTCTAACATGATACAGTTCTACCAAGATACAGTTCTAACAAGATACAGTTCTAACAAGATACAGTTCTACCAAGATACAGTTCTAACAAGATACAGTTCTAACAAGATACAGTTCTAACAAGATACAGTTCTAACAAGAAATAGTTCTAACATGATATAGTTCTAACAAGACACAGTTCTAACAAGATACAGTTCTAACAAGATACAGTTCTAACAAGATATAGTTCTAACATGATACAGTTCTAACAAGATACAGTTCTAACAAGATAGAGTTCTAACAAGATACAGTTCTACCAAGATATAGTTCTAACAAGATATAGTTCTAACAAGATACAGTTCTAACAAGATAGAGTTCTAACAAGATATAGTTCTAACAAGATAGAGTTCTAACAAGATAGAGTTCTACCAAGATAGAGTTCTAACAAAATACAGTTCTAACAAGATACAGTTCTAACAAGATATAGTTCTAACAAGATACAGTTTAACAAGATACAGTTCTAACAAGATACAGTTCTAACATGATACAGTTCTAACAAGATAGAGTTCTAACAAGATATAGTTCTAACAAGATACAGTTCTAACAAGATATAGTTCTAACATGATACAGTTCTAACAAGATACAGTTCTAACAAGATATAGTTCTAACAAGATACAGTTTAACAAGATACAGTTCTAACAAGATACAGTTCTAACAAGATAGAGTTCTACCAAGATATAGTTCTAACAAGATACAGTTCTAACAAGATACAGTTCTAACAAGATATAGTTCTAACAAGATACAGTTTAACAAGATACAGTTATAACAAGATACAGTTCTAACATGATACAGTTCTAACAAGATAGAGTTCTAACAAGATATAGTTCTAACATGATACAGTTCTAACAAGATACAGTTCTAACAAGATACAGTTCTAACAAGATAGAGTTCTAACAAGATAGAGTTCTAACAAGATACAGTTCTAACAAGATACAGTTCTAACAAGATACAGTTCTAACAAGATATAGTTCTAACAAGATACAGTTCTAACAAGATAGAGTTCTAACAAGATATAGTTCTAACAAGATAGAGTTCTAACAAGATAGAGTTCTACCAAGATATAGTTCTAACAAGATAGAGTTCTAACAAGATAGAGTTCTAACAAGATACAGTTCTAACAAGATACAGTTCTAACAAGATAGAGTTCTAACAAGATATAGTTCTAACAAGATACAGTTCTAACAAGATACAGTTCTAACAAGATACAGTTCTAACAAGATACAGTTCTAACAAGATAGAGTTCTAACAAGATACAGTTCTAACAAGATAGAGTTCTAACAAGATACAGTTCTAACAAGATACAGTTCTAACAAGATAGAGTTCTAACAAGATATAGTTCTAACAAGATACAGTTCTAACAAGATACAGTTCTAACAAGATACAGTTCTAACAAGATACAGTTCTAACAAGATACAGTTCTAACAAGATAGAGTTCTAACAAGATAGAGTTCTAACAAGATATAGTTCTAACAAGATACAGTTCTAACAAGATACAGTTCTAACAAGATACAGTTCTAACATGATACAGTTCTAACAAGATACAGTTCTAACAAGATACAGTTCTAACAAGATACAGTTCTAACAAGATACAGTTCTAACAAGATACAGTTCTAACAAGATACAGTTCTAACAAGATACAGTTCTAACAAGATACAGTTCTAACAAGATACAGTTCTAACAAGATACAGTTCTAACAAGATATAGTTCTAACAAGATATAGTTCTAACAAGATACAGTTCTAACAAGATATAGTTCTAACAAGATACAGTTCTAACAAGATACAGTTCTAACAAGATATAGTTCTAACAAGATATAGTTCTAACAAGATACAGTTCTAACAAGATATAGTTCTAACAAGATATAGTTCTAACAAGATACAGTTCTAACAAGATATAGTTCTAACATGATACAGTTCTAACAAGATACAGTTCTAACAAGATATAGTTCTAACAAGATACAGTTTAACAAGATACAGTTCTAACAAGATACAGTTCTAACAAGATAGAGTTCTACCAAGATATAGTTCTAACAAGATACAGTTCTAACAAGATACAGTTCTAACAAGATATAGTTCTAACAAGATACAGTTTAACAAGATACAGTTATAACAAGATACAGTTCTAACATGATACAGTTCTAACAAGATAGAGTTCTAACAAGATATAGTTCTAACATGATACAGTTCTAACAAGATACAGTTCTAACAAGATACAGTTCTAACAAGATAGAGTTCTAACAAGATAGAGTTCTAACAAGATACAGTTCTAACAAGATACAGTTCTAACAAGATACAGTTCTAACAAGATACAGTTCTAACAAGATACAGTTCTAACAAGATATAGTTCTAACAAGATACAGTTCTAACAAGATAGAGTTCTAACAAGATATAGTTCTAACAAGATAGAGTTCTAACAAGATAGAGTTCTACCAAGATATAGTTCTAACAAGATAGAGTTCTAACAAGATAGAGTTCTAACAAGATACAGTTCTAACAAGATACAGTTCTAACAAGATAGAGTTCTAACAAGATATAGTTCTAACAAGATACAGTTCTAACAAGATACAGTTCTAACAAGATACAGTTCTAACAAGATAGAGTTCTAACAAGATAGAGTTCTAACAAGATAGAGTTCTAACAAGATACAGTTCTAACAAGATAGAGTTCTAACAAGATATAGTTCTAACAAGATATAGTTCTAACAAGATACAGTTCTAACAAGATACAGTTCTAACAAGATACAGTTCTAACAAGATACAGTTCTAACAAGATATAGTTCTAACAAGATATAGTTCTAACAAGATACAGTTCTAACAAGATACAGTTCTAACAAGATATAGTTCTAACAAGATACAGTTCTAACAAGATACAGTTCTAACAAGATACAGTTCTAACATGATACAGTTCTAACAAGATACAGTTCTAACAAGATACAGTTCTAACAAGATACAGTTCTAACAAGATACAGTTCTAACAAGATACAGTTCTAACAAGATACAGTTCTAACAAGATACAGTTCTAACAAGATACAGTTCTAACAAGATACAGTTCTAACAAGATACAGTTCTAACAAGATACAGTTCTAACAAGATACAGTTCTAACAAGATACAGTTCTAACAAGATACAGTTCTAACAAGATACAGTTCTAACAAGATATAGTTCTAACAAGATATAGTTCTAACAAGATACAGTTCTAACAAGATATAGTTCTAACAAGATACAGTTCTAACAAGATACAGTTCTAACAAGATATAGTTCTAACAAGATAGAGTTCTAACAAGATATAGTTCTAACAAGATACAGTTCTAACAAGATACAGTTCTAACAAGATACAGTTCTAACAAGATACAGTTCTAACAAGATACAGTTATAACAAGATACAGTTCTAACAAGATACAGTTCTAACAAGATAGAGTTCTAACAAGATATAGTTCTAACAAGATACAGTTCTAACAAGATACAGTTCTAACAAGATACAGTTCTAACAAGATACAGTTCTAACAAGATAGAGTTCTAACAAGATAGAGTTCTAACAAGATACAGTTCTAACAAGATACAGTTCTAACAAGATAGAGTTCTAACAAGATATAGTTCTAACAAGATACAGTTCTAACAAGATACAGTTCTAACAAGATACAGTTCTAACAAGATACAGTTCTAACAAGATATAGTTCTAACAAGATATAGTTCTAACAAGATACAGTTCTAACAAGATAGAGTTCTAACAAGATATAGTTCTAACAAGATACAGTTCTAACAAGATACAGTTCTAACAAGATACAGTTCTAACATGATACAGTTCTAACAAGATACAGTTCTAACAAGATACAGTTCCAACAAGATACAGTTCTAACAAGATACAGTTCTAACAAGATACAGTTCTAACAAGATACAGTTCTAACAAGATACAGTTCTAACAAGATACAGTTCTAACAAGATACAGTTCTAACAAGATACAGTTCTAACAAGATACAGTTCTAACAAGATACAGTTCTAACAAGATACAGTTCTAACAAGATATAGTTCTAACAAGATATAGTTCTAACAAGATACAGTTCTAACAAGATATAGTTCTAACAAGATATAGTTCTAACAAGATATAGTTCTAACAAGATAGAGTTCTAACAAGATATAGTTCTAACAAGATACAGTTCTAACAAGATACAGTTCTAACAAGATACAGTTCTAACAAGATACAGTTCTAACAAGATAGAGTTCTAACAAGATAGAGTTCTAACAAGATACAGTTCTAACAAGATACAGTTCTAACAAGATAGAGTTCTAACAAGATAGAGTTCTAACAAGATACAGTTCTAACAAGATACAGTTCTAACAAGATACAGTTCTAACAAGATACAGTTCTAACAAGATATAGTTCTAACAAGATATAGTTCTAACAAGATACAGTTCTAACAAGATAGAGTTCTAACAAGATATAGTTCTAACAAGATACAGTTCTAACAAGATACAGTTCTAACAAGATACAGTTCTAACATGATACAGTTCTAACAAGATACAGTTCTAACAAGATACAGTTCCAACAAGATACAGTTCTAACAAGATACAGTTCTAACAAGATACAGTTCTAACAAGATACAGTTCTAACAAGATACAGTTCTAACAAGATACAGTTCTAACAAGATACAGTTCTAACAAGATACAGTTCTAACAAGATACAGTTCTAACAAGATACAGTTCTAACAAGATACAGTTCTAACAAGATACAGTTCTAACAAGATACAGTTCTAACAAGATATAGTTCTAACAAGATATAGTTCTAACAAGATACAGTTCTAACAAGATATAGTTCTAACAAGATATAGTTCTAACAAGATATAGTTCTAACAAGATATAGTTCTAACAAGATATAGTTCTAACAAGATATAGTTCTAACAAGATATAGTTCTAACAAGATATAGTTCTAACACAGTGATTTAGAAGGTTGATAGCAATATTACTGGAGAATTAAAGAACAAGAATCTTCTTCCACTAACATATCAATGATTTATATATCATTGCATTCAAAATTAAGGTTCACTTTAAAGTTCACTTTTTATCAGTGAAAAGTAATCGGCTAAGCATTTAAAGCAATTTTAATAAAGTCTTTTAAATAGGAATATCTGCTGACAACTAGTATATAAAACAATAAATAATAATAACAAAGAGTATACACTACGGTGCTAAAAAGAGACACTGCAGTTTGGATGGCAATCGGTGTGCAAAGCTGCAGCCCCTATTTTTAACTGGGTACAGCCTGCCTTTCTTGAACACTCATAATAAATAAATAACTAGGGTGATTCCTGAGTTATCGAACGGTTCTACAATTCTGATCAAAATAATCTAACTCACTATATTTTCTTATGATTGATAATGTGTAACAGTTCGATAACTCAGAACTTACCCTAGTGATACCGTGACTCACTTGAGTCCTGTGATGATCTCCATGGCGCTGTTGAAGTTACCAAGGTTCCAGCAACTGAGTGCGGCCCTGACGATGCAACTAAGGACAGCTTTGCGCTCCTCGTGAGTGGGTTGAGACACGATCACGTGGGTGATCCACGAGGAGACCTGAACAAAATAACATAACTATTAGTAGCAAAGTTCTTGCCAAAATAGTAATATTTTATGAAAGAGATTTAAAGAAAACATCGAACATTCGATTGGCAGGACGGGTCAAATTTGTAGTAAAGAAGGACATATTGACCTGAAGTGAGGCTACCCTGAACTCGTATGGGTCAAATTGACTTATTCACTGGGACAAAATATAACAAGTAGCTACACTGACCAGCTAAGAAAGTCACTTGGGGACTAGATTTTATCTATGAGTGTATAATGTTACGCACACTTATAAGCAGTGAAAATAAATCAAAAGATTCAGTTACACATCCAAGTAATAATGGAAAGACATGAACATCAGAAACAGAAATTAAGGTTCTGGGAATTATCGCCACACGGAATTTTCCCAGTAGGATATAGCTATTGATTTTAAAATTGCATGTTTTTAGTATACGTATCATATTGCGTGATTTTAACGGTAATGTTATAAGTGCCTAATGCTGTTAAAACTGAAAGTATACATTTTGTCACCATCGACTATTATAAGACACAATTCATTGGCACCTCATTGAATCGCCTGATGAGGTGCTTCACAGTGGGGGCCTCAGTTGTCTCCTCAGCACCCACACCCCCACTTGGGGCACAGGTGGGCCCAAAGTCTCCTGGGAAAATGCTTTCACCATCTCCTCTGAAGGAGAAAGTTTATGTAAGTTATGTAGGAAATATTGAGTTGCTGCCTATTCAGTAACTTCTAGTCATTCTTATAACTATATATTTATAAATGATAGAAAGTAATATATATAATATAGTTTATATTGGGTTAGTATAAATTTACCTGAGATCTGTAGTTACGTGGCGTATATAAGCTATAGGCGCTACTCGATAAAAGAGATCGTACTCGACCTGGCGGTGAAGAAACACACGTTAGAACTCACACACCAAACTACCTAACACTCACCTACACCAATTGGAAAACATTATCTAAATATCTAAGAAGTTATAGCTAGATGCTGATCAATCTAGATGGAACATATAATATTGAACATTTAATTAATATTTTAAATACTCTGTAATTTTAACTTGAATGAGAATATCAAGCAAATAGCAATAAACCGTATACCTAATATCCCTACTTCACTCAGTTGTAAGTTATATCTATGATAAGCAACACACCTCAGTGAGCTGTAAAGCCACCTCTTCTGGAAAATGAAGCAATTTCTGCAACCTTTCCAACTCCTCCGAGTACAACATGGGGTGTCCCAAAGGGGAAGAGGTGGGGGCAACTCGACGCCCCACCTCGGTGATAGAACCTGAAAGTGATTAGCTAAATTATTTATAGAACTAATCATTATTCCAATTTTTGTTTCTCATATGACGTTTGCTAAAATAGCCACCTTTGTATTAGTTCTGTATGGATAGATACTTTGTCTTAAGCCCGGTCACACCACTTGAACTTTGTTTGAGCGTTCCTTGAGTGGTAAAAAAATTCATCACCGCCCGTTAGGGGTCACCAGATGTCGATCCTCGTTAAAGTAACTCCGTATACGCTCGGCCACTGCGTATGGTACTTCCTACTGCTCCAAAAGTTTTGAGCTGCACAAAATATTACTAGCGTTGAGGAGCGGGACATAGCGGTGCAACATTGAAGCACCGGCATTGCCATAGAGTTGCTTAATGGTAGCAAACATTGGATTAGCGGCATGGAGTTGTGCGGCCTCCATACCAACACCAAACTAAAGTTCATCACCACACTGGATCGCCTCTACAACGTCTGACACAATTCAAGCAATATCGTGACTGCACATAAAATGCTAACAACCGACCCACCAGAGTTTGTGCAACGTTTATCTCCGTCCGGGCAAAGCTGATGAAGCAGCGAGGTGGTCCACCATTCAAGATTTCTGTGTTGGAGTTGTTGGAGCGGTGGAAAACTTTGTTGTAGCGGAAATTTCGGAACAAATATTGTATAAGGTATATCTGTACTAGGATACCTTCTACCAGGCCGCACGCTTTTGAACACGCGATCAAAAGGGCCTTGTCAGTACAAAGTTCCTTTCACACAGGCGTTTTTCTCATGCCGCAGCAAAAAAAAAATGTTTCATGATAACGTTTTTTTTGTACGCTTAGATTGGTCGTTTTTCATACTGCATTTTTTATGCTGCGGTATGAATAAAATGCCCCGTGTGAAATAAACCTTAATGCCATAGGTTAAGCAACGCCAGCTTCAGCGGTGCACCACTATGGCAACATCCGTGTTTTGGATTTTTCCCCTTTTGTTCGCGGTGACGTGCGTTGTCGAAATTCGGTCCACTCTCCCTACCGTATAAGGAACGCTACAAGAAAGTTCTGGCGGTGTGACCAGTTACTTTGTTATACGTCTCTGTTTAATCAATAATAATAATAAATAAAAAAATTTATTCTAAGTTTTGTAGATGAATGTGACATGTCTATATTTTTTTACTAAGTATAAAAAATTTAACTATAGTCACTCATATCTATATTCCTCCCTCTAGTCATACCCCCTCTAGTCATTCATACCTCCCCCCCCCCCTCCCCCATCGATTGAGGTAAACAAAACACCTGATTTATTGGGTTATAAATTATGAGAGAGAAGGAATGAACTGAGAAACAGTCAACAGAACTGTTATAGCAGTGAGTAACGGTACTGGTACTACAGTACTGTTTCAACAGTGAGTAGCGGAACTGTTACAGCAGTGAGTGACAGAACTTTGAGAAACGGAACTGTTTCCACAGTGAGTAACGGTACTGTAGTGTTAACAAACACAGACAAAGGTGTGTTTCAGAACTCCTTTACTTTTTATTGATTCTTGTTACAACAAACTTACAAGTGAATATTAATTCTTACTTGAAATTCACTAATAATTCAGTAAGTCTTATTGTATCGCTATACTTTTAACATTCGAATCGATTTAACACTTTCACCGAGGAATTTTTCCTGCTCGTGATTGGAAATTCTCAAGATGTTTTTGGATGTTTGGATGTTATTAGATGTTTCTAGAATGATGTTGGTATTTTTCTTTCCATTTACTATTTTAGTAATGGGACAAATATGTCCCACTTTTTGTCAACGGCACATGACTAGTGGAACGCATATGCCCCACTAGTCAATTGAAATTGGTAATAAATATGTGTTAAATTAAAATCAAACTCTTGAATAATAAAATTAACCATTCATGAATCATTTTGACTTAGTTACCTGAGGAAGCTCTCCCAATGGGTGTTGCAGTCTGAGACCCGGGGACGGTGCCTCCCCCACCACTGGTCCCGTAAGGAGCCACGGCACTGGACAGGCCCAGACGGTCTTCAGACTGCAGTGTGGTCCACAGAGCTCTTCCCAACTCACTGAGACTGGAGGCTGAGTTCACGGAGAAGGTCCACTTGGTGCCTCGGAACTCCAGAACCAACCTGTCGTGGGACCTTCCTCCTCCAGTACGCCACTGTAGAAACAAGCAGAGTTTAAACTATATTTTAAAGTTATATTAGTAATGCTAAACTAAATTACCTCACTTTAGAACTAACCAAGTTTTTCCTTCTATGTGCATATTCAAAGAAGTGTATCATTGAATCTCGGTAAGTTTGTTTAAGCTTCCATTACATGAATATCATTTAAATTATAGTATTTGTCAAGTTGCTATTTAATCTTGTATAAAGGATTTTGCAATTGAGATCAACGAACTATAAATCAAATATCGTTAAAATTGTGATCAACGAACTTCCAAATCAAAAATTTTTTAAATTGGGATCAACGAACTTCAAACCTAAGATTTTTGAAATTGGGATCAACGAACTTCAAACCAAAGATTTTTGAAATTGGGCTTACTTCATACGAAATAAACAAGTATGTTGGGCCGAGTCAATACTATAATGGCTACAAGTAATAACTATGTGCAATGTTATAAATAAATAGATGTCATTAGAGTGATTGGGTGTCACCTTATCACCAGCAGGTAAAGGTGAGACACAAATAGAAACACATCCTTCCGCCTAATACGACCATCTCCTGGTCCAATTAAACGGCTCAGTGATACAGAAGGCAGCTTTTAATGGGAAAGAAGCTAATGCAGAAAGGTAATATGTACAATTTGCTCATAATAAACGGCATGGTCGAAGTATGATTGATTCACATAATGTAAAAAAACTTTTTCACAGTAATTACAATATTTTCAATTACAATAATATATTTTACATAGCAAACGGAGCAGTACTATCGTTAACATGACACTACTTTCTCTGATAGTACTGGAATGGAATCATCACCGTATTTGAGCTGTGAGGTCAAGCAATGCCTTCTAACGCATTTAACATCACCTCATCATGCGGAAAATACGAACAACATCTTGGCTAACTTGGATATATCCTTGTTATTAAATTAATTACATATCATTGCAGACTGTACCTACAATGTACAGTAGCTAGTATATAATTATTCTATGCCATGCAGATATGACGTATTTCTATACCATGCAGGCATGACGCTTTCACTATGCTATTCAAGCATTACGCTTTTTTATGCCATACATGAATGACGCTTATCTATTCCAGCAGGGCATTTCTTCTATAGTCAGGTCTTGAGAATGTTTAGTGTGTGGGCAAATCAGAGCAGAGTTTATTTTAGATCTTCTTTCACCGAGATAACTAATCGATTGGTTCTTCTAGGGTCATGTGAGTACCTGTAATCAGGCCCGTGACCAGGTAATACTACTACTTAACCTCATGTCACACTGTGTTACGCATGCAATGTATCTACTGCCTACTTATCTTACAGCTAAAAAATTAAGAACAGTGAAATCGCATAGGGTGAGTTACGAATTATTATCGATCGGTTCACATTTTCGGTCATAATTATAAGAAAAAAACATAAAAGAATTATTATTATATTTTATTGGTACCTGTTGGTATCACGTATACCAATAAAAAGAATAGAACTATTAATAGTATATCGTTTAATATAAGCATTTTTACTCGAATCGGATATGAAAGACAAAGTTGTAATTTTAAAGTGTTTCTATTTTTAGCAACACCTAATGTCGATAATCCTCTAAAAATTCCAGCACGTAATTATGTTTTATTCAAAATACAGAAAATACTAAAGGATATACATTTCAGTAAACATATGGTTAATAAATATGATGGAAATGTACGATCAAGATTATTGACTAATAAAATCGTGTGGGTTGGACGAATGCGATAAAATTCAAATCAAATTATAGAATCACTAAAAGATGAACAGAAAAGGGAATACATGTGACTTCGCTTATAATGATTTCCTGGTATAAATACAAAATATCTAGTCTGACTACCTTCGCAAAATTGCTGAAGGTTATGTTTTGGTTACTTGTAACCTTGTTACTCGCATAACTCAAAAAGTATTCACCAAATTATCTGAAATTTGGTGGGACGATTGGTCAATTTCCAGGAACAATTTTATTTGATTTTGTGAGCGATCGGGTCAAAGGTCAACGTCATGGTTCTTTATAACTCAAGGAATATTGGATGGTCAAGGTCATTTATAAACGATGACGAAAGTATGCGTTCTACAAGTCTAATTCTTTTAGTAATATTTCAACTAGATGACACATGGAATGAAGTATATGTATCTTTGAATAAGAACAAAGTCAAAGCAATGTTTCTATTATGAATATTTCGACACTATATTTTTGAGACATGAAGGCAGTTGCCAGTTAATTGTCTTTGCTAAAAACACTTCCGGTAAAATGACATTCAGCCTTTATGAACTGAACGAAAAAAGATTTCAAAACACTTTGCTCATGAAATTGAACTAGTTAACTATTGAATGAAGAGACATCATGAGCAAACATACCTGACTATATAGTTCCTATTTACTATATCAATTGCAATGTACCATTCAATTCAGCTACAACAGGTACACATTTTAATTAACGGACACTATATTTACATCAATCAATATACTATATCAGTGAGTTAATTATTATCAATACGAATTGAAATGATGATTGGCATCCAATCGAATTTGAAGCATAGAATCAAACCTAAGAAGAAACATCATTGAAAGTAGTGAGAGTTTATCCACAGACAGAGTGACTATTATTACAGTGTACCCAAGAGAAGGGTTCAGGGATACCATCCATACAAGAATGGTTCACCCCAGATTAGGTGTCCTACATACCCTTTTTGCAATCATGACCTAAAATGCATCTGTACACATGTGTTGCTGTGTGTAGCTGTACACATGTGTTGCTGTGTGTAGCTGTACACATGTATTGTGGTGTGTAGCTGTACACATGTATTGTGGTGTGTAGCTGTACACAGTACACATGTGTTGTGGTGTGTAGCTGTGCACATGTGTTGTGGTGTGTAGCTGTACACATGTATTGTGGTGTGTAGCTGTACTCCTGTTCCTTTGCATGTATATTTGTAGGGGAAATTCTTTTTCGATGGAATTTTCAGAGGAGAATATTATTAGGACTGTGCGACAACTGCCATTGTGAGCTAATGACTCTATTACCGAACAAACTACGTGACTTGAAACGACTACTCAGTACAGTAAATGAGTGCAAAGCTACGTGAAGAGGAGTGTAAACCTACGTGAAGAGGAGTGCAAAGCTACGTGAAGAGGAGTGCAAAGATACGTGAAGCGGAGTGCAAAGATACGTGAAGCGGAGTGCAAAGATACGTGAAGAGGAGTGTAAAGCTATGTGAAGAGGAGTGATGTTGTGATGGGTGTAACATTCTAGTATGATGAACATGTGAAATAACTAAAGGTTAATTTATTTCATTACAAAGGGTATTTTTTAGGTAGAGTCACCGAAGTAAGGATTCATGTACATCATTAGTGAGAAAGGAGAGAAGTAGCGGTGATGGGAAGTAGTGGTGATGGGAAGTAGCGGTGATGGGAAGTAGCGGTGATGGGAAGTAGCGGTGATTGAAGGAGTAGTTTGCAGTGTGATGGTTATTTAAATGTTTTTTTTCCAATCCATAGTAAGTACGTTGAAGAGTTTTCTAACTCCAAGTCTTTGATGTAAAAATATACCTCTATATTTTCAGAGATATATTTTAATATATATTATATCGTAATACCTATATTATTTATTTAAAGTAGAACATGTTTCATACTTATATGATAACAGACAAAAGCATTTCCGATAATTAAGGACTTTAATTTAAAGACTACTGAACAGTATCTTCATTTATGATATTAGATGTGACAAAGAAAATGTTCAATTAATATGCATGTTTATAAGTATTTTCAATGAGCACATAACATAATGTTTTAATTACTATCCAGTGATTATTTCTCCTCATTATTAGAGGAAGAGTATCTCCATTTCTCTTCATATTGCTTGGTGTGTAATAAATAGATAAAAGAGATAAGGCTTATCATATGCCTTAGACAAATAGACCCAGCACATAATTCACTGTACTTGCATTCAAGTAAAGAGTTATTAAAGCATCAATATATCACGTGACTGAAATAGATTTACAGTACATATCGTATGCAACAATTTTAATCACCAATAATATTAGAAAAATAGAATTGTTGGATATTTTACAGTAGCTACTTGCTTTCTTTTCTGTTTTTCATTTAGGATATGAATTATTGTATTATGATAATATTGAAAAAACTGTGAGGAAGTAATTATATAATCTGTATAATCCAATAAAATGTATTACCAATTTATTTCTGAGTAATACTACACAGGAGAAAGTTTATTATTTGCTGTACAGGTCAATGTCTTGTGACAGTCAGAACTCATAAATCTACGGAGAAAACTAACCACCAGTCATAACAAACAGGAGACAAACAGCAATGTGTCAACAGGAGCAGTTAGAGGGTAAACAGGAGCAGTTGGAGGGTAAACAGGAGCAGTTAGAGGGTAAACAGGAGCAGTTGGAGGGTAAACAGGAGCAGTTGGAGGGTAAACAGGAGCAGTTAGAGGGTAAACAGGAGCAGTTGGAGGGTAAACAGGAGCAGTTGGAGGGTAAACAGGAGCAGTTAGAGGGTAAACAGAAGCAGTTAGAGGGTAAACAGGAGCAGTTAGAGGGTAAACAGGAGCAGTTGGAGGGTAAACAGGAGCAGTTAGAGGGTAAACAGGAGCAGTTAGAGGGTAAACAGAAGCAGTTAGAGGGTAAACAGGAGCAGTTAGAGGGTAAACAGAAGCAGTTAGAGGGTAAACAGGAGCAGTTAGAGGGTAAACAGGAGCAGTTGGAGGGTAAACAGGAGCAGTTAGAGGGTAAACAGAAGCAGTTAGAGGGTAAACAGGAGCAGTTAGAGGGTAAACAGGAGCAGTTGGAGGGTAAACAGGAGCAGTTAGAGGGTAAACAGGAGCAGTTAGAGGGTAAACAGGAGCAGTTAGAGGGTAAACAGGAGCAGTTACAGGATAATCAGGAGTAGTTACAGGATAAACAGGAGCAGTTAGAGGGTAAACAGGAGCAGTAACAAAAAAATTTTGCGAAGAGTAGATCTTATAGCTTAAAACAGAATGAGTTAGGTGAGTAATCTACTCTCCAATTACTCCTCTACTCTACTCTCCAAAGTACTCCTCTGCTCTACTCCAAAGTACTCCTCTCCTCTACTCCAAAGTACTCCTCTCCTTTACTCCAAAGTACTCCTCTCCTCTACTCCAAAGTACTCCTCTCCTCTACTCCAAAGTACTCCTCTCCTCTACTCCAAAGTACTCCTCTCCTCTACTCCAAAGTACTCCTCTCCTCTACTCCAAAGTACTCCTCTCCTCTACTCCAATGTACTCCTCTCCTCTACTCCAAAGTACTCCTCTCCTCTACTACCATTGGTTAGTTTCTCACCTGTAACAAGTCCTGAGTGGCCTGAGACTTTGAGAGTATTTTAGTTTTAGTGTCCAGTAGCACTACTGAAGATATTCCTATGCCCAGCAGACGGGAGGCCTGGGGAAATGAAGAGAACAAATTGAACGCTATTATCTTACACATAGTAATGTAGTATGAAATTCAATCCAATAACAATGTTACCTATATTAAAATAAAGTGCAATTATGTATATTGAAATTGAGTACAAATAGGTACTCCTAAGTTAAAATAGAGTACAGGTATATCACGTCACTAATAATGAAAGCATGCAATGTGTGTTGTGGTGTTTTGTAGAATGGTTTGCACATCTCGTAGAAGCATTCATGAGTCACATTAAGGTCATGGCAATAACAACTAAATAACCTCAATCTAAGGTACGACAACAGACACTATTTAGCACTCCATTAACTGCAGTACAGTGAAGAGTGTACGACATATCATAGTTACAGTTTGGTCAGTACGTGAGTGTGTGATTTGGAAGAAGAGAGTAGAACTTTTTAGAGGTAAGATCATGACAGTGGTTTTTTATGGCACCTATTGTACATCTACAGTTCGTTTAGACGTTCGTTGAATCAGATATAGTTACAATGAACAGTAAAAACATTTGAAAAATTGGGTAATTTCGAAACCAATTGGAAATTTAAACCTGGAAGTTAAAATGCGCAGCGCACTCTCGAAATTGTACAATTCGGTAAATTGCGCAGAACATACACATTGCTGGGATACAAAAGTCTCTCTAAAATGTTACTGTCACTGTTACTAACTCATCCAGTAACGAGGTTGTCCCTCTAAAATGTTACTGTCACTGTTACTAACTCATCCAGTAACGAGGTTGTCCCTCTAAAATGTTACTGTCACTGTTACTAACTCATCCAGTAACGAGGTTGTCCCTCTAAAATGTTACTGTCACTGTTACTAACTCATCCAGTAACGAGGTTGTCCCTCTAAAATGTTACTGTCACTGTTATTAACTCATCCAGTAACGAGGTTGTCCCTCTAAAATGTTACTGTCACTGTTACTAACTCATCCAGTAACGAGGTTGTCCCTCTAAAATGTTACTGTCACTGTTACTAACTCATCCAGTAACGAGGTTGTCCCTCTGCTTCAATAACAGCATCGCTTCATAACTTGTGTAATCTAATAAGCGATGCATAGGATATTAACTCTCAGCACCAGAGAGTTACTTAATAAATAACAACACAGGCCATTGTCAACTATTTTCTTGCTAACTCATCTATAGAGGAATTTTTTCAAATAGTTACCATTTGGTATGCATTATTGCGTTAGTTGTTATAATAAAGAGACAAAAATCACTAAAGGTAGCTAATAGGAAATTAAATTTTCAATTTTAAAAAATTTCTCTCAGTTATCAGTGCACAATTATTATTGATTAAGAGGAAAATTAGGAGTTGATAGTTAATGAAGCTTATTAAAATTATGCACGGATTTAATTATTTAAATTCTAAACATGCTTGTTTTTAAAAGATAATTCTTAGATATAATCGCGTACTAATAAGAATCAATAACTTAATTAAAATTCAAATGAGTCTATTTTTTAAAGAATATATAATATGTAAATTCCAATAATAGTTGAAATATCTACTACCTGCTAACTTGAAAATAAGGTGCGAGTATAACAATTGAATATAACAAAGAATGTGACGAAAGGGACAACAGCACCGGTGGCAGCACACACAGATGGAAGAGGAAAATGAAGAGGTGATAGTAAATGAAGCCTACGAGTCTACATAAAACAAAATATAAGACCTCGTAGTTGAAGAGTATAACCCTAGCGCTATCCTCTAAAACTGCAAGTAGCGTTAAAAAGTGATAAACACGATATAAATGAAAAAATACAATCCATAATCCAAATTACAACAGTTCATGGCCCAAGGGACGCCCCTCTCATCACCATTACATTTCCGTACCTTTTTCTTAGTTTTAGTGGTGAGTAGTTCCTTGACATGGTGCAGTCTGCAGCTGTAGGCAGGTAGTCTCTTACAGGTGTGAATGTAGAGCTTCTTTAGGGCTAACTCGGAGTCATAGACTGGGGCGTGGAAAAGCTTCCTCTTTTGCTCCTGCAGAGAAAAAATATTCAGTGAACATTCAATAGAAAGATCGATTCCCTTATAATCAAAGAAAATAATCACTATATATAAGTTGAAGAGGATGAATATCAGATGAAACATATTAACAAATAACTAAATAATGATGTGAAACTGTGACGAATAAGAAATACTTTCCTGAAAAGGATAAAACATTTAGAGCCCCGCACAATAGCGACTTTTTGACGCACCGTCTTTTTCTTGGGTCAAGAATTGTCCGTTTTTTAATTTGTTTATCGTGCGTTTAAAGACGCATGTGAGTTACATGTTATTTTAGGGACATGCGATAATAATTAGTCGCAAGTCAAAAGACGCTCAAGTGCGGGGGTCCTAAATCATCAGATAATATTCACTGAGTAATTGAAATAATAACTATAACTAAATTGTTTTCTAAATGTAAAGGCCTACTATTAAGGCACCTACAGTTATTGTCTACAGTCAAGCTACCTACAGGTATTGCCTACATTTAAGTTGCATTCAGGTGTTTCCTACAGTCACTGGGTATATTCTCATTTTCATTTACATGTTAATAATATCTTCCACTACACTCAACTGTAACTACTACTCATGTTCAAAGTTTAGAGTTGAAGTTTCCTATTCGTAATGATTAGTTTGCCCTTTTCACATTGCATTTTGTTAGTATCCCCACCGACCCTAAACACGTGAATGTAAAGTAATGAACGAGGAGATTATTTGCTTGTAGATTATTGCATAATGCTAATACTAGGAGATTACTTGCATTATTGCAAGAATATTTTTTGAATTAATTAAAAAAACTAGTTGAATGTCTTAAAATATCAATTCAGTCCTTCATGCGATATCATCAGTCAGGATATCATTGACCACTTTTAGGAAGACTTGTATAAAAATCTACGGTAAAGACAACTAATATTTTAGTTACTAAAGGGCACGTCAATTATAAATAAACAATCTGTAGAATCAAATAGCTATTTACAGAATTAGATACAAATATTAAAAGAAGCGATGGAAATTTTCGCAGCTATCTCTACTAAAATTAGTGACCGTAAACGCCTGGTAATTGGATATATAAATGTAATATAATTTAATGTGGTGCTCGAGAAAGCAAATTGCCAGAAAATGTATGTAGGTGATTGAAACCTAAAATTCGAATGACTTCTTCCCAGTCTACCACTAAACGATTATCTCGAAATTAAAAAAAATAACATAGAATATCTTAAAGAGAAATAAAACAATGACTGACTGAATTAAATTGATAGATTAAATATTTGGATAACTTCCATATGGATATTCTAATCTAAATATTTGAAATACATTATGAACCATAATCCAATGTTAAATTAGATTAATATATTATTGACACTGAATAGATGTTATTGCAATGCGAAAATAATCTAACCTTATTCCGCACAAAAATATTTAATTACATAACAACATATGTGTCGCAGTTTCAGTTGAACTGTACAGAAGGAAGAGGACACACACACCCTCACTGCACCGTGTCTCTTCCATTACTGATTTGTTACCATTGATGGCTGAACCTGTAATCCAGGAAAATGATAACCTGTGACCTGGAACTCGAGCTACCATAAACACACGCAATCAATATGGTAGTGGAGCGCCCCCTACCAGACACACACATGCAACTCTGGCTCTTTTTCAATTACTAAATTACAACTGTAATGTCTTACATGCTATAGAAATAATCTGAAGATAGTTCCTGAAAGAGGTGAGTAATGGGGAAGCTGATAAGTAATTTCCATAGCCAAAGTCGAGGGGAAAGATAGTCTTGCTCATGTACTCGGAAGTGCGGAAACCATTCGTAAGGATGGGGCTTTTCCAGGACACAAAAAGAGAGGCTCTGGGTGCTTAGAATGCGAGATGAACTTTCCTGGAAGAGGCGATTTATTTCCATGCCAGGGGGGGGGGGGGGGGCACCGGTGTATATTGCCAAAAAAGTGATTAGTATTACGCAATGGGATGTACTGTGGTGTACAGTGCCATTAGTACTATGCAATGGGATGTACTGTGTCATTACTGTGGTGAAGAGTGTGCAGACGTTTCGTCAACAGGACATTTCGTTGGCAGGACATCTCGGTACGCCCCCGTTAAATATATATTAGAGCATGTTAATATCCTCTCTACAAAATTGCATGGACAAAACGTTCATCGAATGTCTGTCGACGAAACGTGTGGCAACTGTGAAGAGGTATTGTGTTATTTCAGAGGTCAATATATATTGTTTTTAATGTAAAAAATTATCTAAAAAAAATGAGAACAAGAGAGACCAGATAAAACAAAGGAACTGAGAGTAGATTTTTAGTCATTTTAGAGAGTATATTTACTCATTGACTTAAATTGTCCCTTACTCACCTTTTTCAGTGTGAGTATGTCTCTTATTCACCTTTATCAGTGTGAGTATGTTCCTTACTCACCTTTATCAGTCTGAGTATGTCTTTTTCCCACATTTGTCAGTGTGAGTATGTCCCTTACTCACCTTTATCAGTGTGAGTATGTTCCTTACTCACATTTATCAGTGTGTGTATGTTCCTTACTCACCTTTATCAGTGTGAGTATGTTCCTTACTCACCTTTTTCAGTGTGAGTATGTTCCTTACTCACCTTTTTCAGTGTGAGTAGTTCCTTACTCACCTTTGGAGGGGCAAGAAAGGTAAGTTAACTCCACATGTTGATCTCCTGACTGAGGATAAGCCCATCAATTTGTTGGTGGGTGACTCCCTAGTTGGCGGAGCCACTGCCAGATATTTTAGGAGTCAGGGCTCTACCTTAAGTGTTGGGGCTTCCCTGGTGTGGGTATTAGGAAAATCACCACCGAAATAGGTAAGCATAAGCCAAAATCCAGAAATACCCTTATTCTGCACACAGGTAGTAATGATTTCTTCAGAAGGGATTGGAGACAGTATAATATGGGAGTGATAATGAGGGACTTCAACAACCTCCTGAAAGTGATCAGGTCACGAACAGGCAGGTGTGTTTTTGTTGGCCTCAATCCCCGAATGTTCTATGGATGACTGGATTATGATGTAGGTATAGATTTCAATTGTAGGTTACGTGAGTTATGTAGGAAGAGTAATCTCAAGTTTGTTGATCTTTGGGACAACTATTTTAATATGGATGGGCTCTTTGTTAGGGATGGTATACACTTCAACGACCAAGGGTCCAGTATCTTTGTAAGACAGTTGTCCTAGGATTTCTTTGGCCCTCTCAAGGTTCGCAAGCCTAAGGGGCCTGTAACCAAGACGGGTCCAAACCCATGTGTGAGAGTCTGTAGGGGTTGTGTGAGAGTCTGTATTAACAATAATAGGACCATCGATGAATGTTGCGACACCACCAGTGGCTAGAACCATTGAAGTTGAGATGACTACTCCACCCGTTAGTCGTCCAACTGAGAAGAGACAAAGGAGTCCAACGTCTGAGCGGGAGTTCAGTTCCGTGCAGTCTCGCGTACGTAAGAAAACGTCAAGTGCGTCCGAAGGAGACTCATCCTTTCCTGACAGTTCACCGCTGCAAAGGGTACCTCCGCACCAGCCGTTGGGAAACGACGAGCAACCCGAATGAGCATACAGTACAAGAGGACTGTACTGTATGAGGCATTCCTCCTGAATGCGCGCTCGATTAGGAATAAGCTCCTTGAGTTTCGGGCAGTGGTAGCGACATCTAATTTTGACGTGATTGAAATTACGGAAACATTACTGGATACTGGGAGGAGAAATTTTGATGGTGAGTATCATCTCCCCGGTTATGCTATGTTCCATCAGGATAGATTAGGTCGTGTGGGTGGTGGAGTGCTTTTGTATGTGAGGAGCCACCTGAATGCGATTGGGGTGTTGACCGACTCTCCCCATGAATTAGTGGGAGCAGAGATTCGGGTGTGCACTCCAAAGTTGAGGGTGCTTGTTGTGTAAAAACCTCCTCAAAGCCCACGTGACCCCCTGACGAGTCGTTGTATCTCGATATTTCAGGTTTAATTCATGGTAGCACAATTTTTGTAGGGGATTTCAACTGTTACCTAGTTTGGAACCTGAATGTGGCTGCCGCTGAGGGAATGAGGTTAGTCGATTTTGGGAACTACTGCTTCCTGACTCAGATGGTCCACGTCCCAACCAGAGGTAGGAATACTCTGGATCTTATGTTCACTACGGATGAGGAGATGGTTAAGAATGTAGAGGTAGGTATGAGCCTTGCAGGTAGCGACCATGAGGCGGTCACCTTCGAGGTTTTGGTCGGTGCCGAGGAAGAGAGTTTTGGTTTCAATTGGCGACTGAATCTTCGGAGGGCTGACTATCATCGGTTTGTTGGTACCCAGCTAGAGGCTCAGCTTGATCATCTAGCCTCAGCTGAGGAGTTATGGCGACAACTCAGCAGTGTCAGGTTAGGTGCATTCCTCTGAAGCGAATCGGTGGGTCGGCTCGGGTGAATCCTTCTTGGTTTAGCCGTGCAGTAGCAGATGCTATAGCAGAGCGTAAGCGCCTGTATCGAGTTGTCCAGTCCGACCCGTCACCTTATGCTGCAGACCTCTTAGCTTAGCAGAGAGTTGCACTTGCCTGCAAGGATGACCTGAGCTGTGGAAGTCGCTGGGGCCTATGCAGTCTTCGACTGGTCTCCTGATTTTTTATAATCTTGGTATTGCCCAGGAGTTTGATCAGTATTTTTCTAGCGTATTCATTGTCTAGGATGACAGGATACCACCCCCTGTCATCATGTATGTAGGAAATGATAGGTTGGAGGAGGTTGTCATCACTCAGGAAGAAGTTTACGAAAGGCTGATCCATTTGGACCCCCACAAGTCTCACGGTCCTGACGAATTTTTACCCAAGGTTGTGAGACTCGTTGCGATTGCATTGCCCCCCCACTTAAGTCAAGTGTTCGAGGCTTCGTTGGAGACTAGTGAAGTACCGCTTGATTGGAGATCAGTGAATGTGTGTCCCATTCACAAGAAGGGTCCGGAGGATCAGGCCAGCAATTTCAGGCCAGTGAGCATGACTTCTGCTTCAGATAAGGTGTTGGAGACCCTGATTAAGGAGAGGGTTGTAGATCACTTGGAGCGGAACGATCTGATGACGAGTTCTCAATATTGATTTAGAGCAGGTAGGTCATGTTTCACTAATCTACTCGAGTTCTACCACTCAATTTTCGGTGCATACGACAGGTCTGGGAATGTGGATGTCGTGTTTCTCGACTTCCAGAAGGCCTTTGACCAAGTCCCACATCGGCGATTGATGGCTAAGGTACGAGCTCTTGATATTGTCGGAAAAGTGGATGACTGGATTGAGGAATGGTTGTCATCAAGGAAACAGCGAGTCGATGTTGGAGGCATACCGTCTGAATTGTCGGTAGTTAGCAGCGGTACGCCTCAAGGATCAGTTTTAGGACCTCTGCTGTTCCACATCTACATCAATGATTTAAACTCTGGGATCATCTCCAAGATGAGTAAGTTTGCAGACGACACCAAGCTCGGTGTCGATGCGATTGATCCTCATACGGTGAATGAGCAAAGGAGGGATTTGGCCAGGATCGGAGAGTGGTCAGAGCAATGGCAGATGCCAATCAACACAGGAAAGTGTAAAGTCCTGCATGTTGGTGTGCAAAATTCTAATGCTGGCTACTCTCTACTTGGTTCACCAGTCTCTCTAACGCTGCAGGAGCTTGACCTCGGAGTCCTCATAACCTCCGAGTTCAAGTTTGGTGCTCAATGTGTCGCCGCAGAGAGGAAGGCTCAGAAGATCCTAGGTTACATCAAGAGGGTTTTTATCCACCGAAATAGGCAGACGGTGATGATCCTGTATAAGACTTTGGTTCAGCCCCATTTGGAGTATGCTGTTCAGTTCTGGTCTCTTTCATATAGGTACGACGTGGAACACTTGGAAAGGATTTAGGCACGAGCAACCAAGTTGATACCTGAGATCCGGAACAAAGGTTACCTAGACC
This sequence comes from Caprella mutica, assembly GCA_947561585.1. Taxonomy (NCBI): domain Eukaryota; kingdom Metazoa; phylum Arthropoda; class Malacostraca; order Amphipoda; family Caprellidae; genus Caprella; species Caprella mutica. The sequence goes on along the minus strand of CANNZV010000808.1, from coordinate 63,995 downwards.
TCCTAACCCTGGAGCAGTGTAGACTTCGAGGTCAGTTGATCGAGACTTACAAGATCATCAGGGGTCATAGCACCCTTAACCCCATAAGTATCTTCTCGCTCAACTTGAACCCAACGAGGGGTCATGGCTACAAGTTAGATGTACTAAGATTCCAGACGAACAAGTTCCGAGACATGATGACAGGTGAGTTGGTTGATGTACCCTCTGTCGAGTCCTTCAAGAGGAACTTAAATAAGATAATCAGCAGGTTAGAGTAATTCTTACTACTTGAGAGAAACCTCGGAGCCTTCTCGCCGCGAGAGAAGTTAGGGTCTGACGTGCAATGCCCGTGTCCGTGAACGGGTGCTGTATTTGAGGCTGAACTAATCCGGGTTAATTCCTGAACCCAGTGATGGATATATTTTCTCCAAGCGCTTGTTGGTTTAAATAGTTTTCCTAGGGCTCAGGTGGGTGGAGAGTGATCCACAATGAGTGGATCACCAAACCCGAACTCCTCTTGTGGTGAAGCCTGTGTGCCAAGTCTTAGACCTGGTGCATGGGATGAGGTGAGATTTGGAGAGGGTCAGAAGTGTGCACTTGCTGCACTGGGATCACTCTCGGATGGGCGTATGGTGCCTTTTGTGTGATCCCTTTTCCTTGTAACTCCTTTTGACTTTATCAGTGTGAGTATGTCCCTTACTCACCTTTATCAGTGTGAGTATGTCTCTTACTCACTTTTATCAGTGTGAGTATGTCCCTTACTCACATTTATCAGTGTGAGTATGTCCCTTACTCACCTTTATCAGTGTGAGTATGTCCCTTACTCACCTTTATCAGTGTGAGTATGTCCCTTACTCACCTTTATCAGTGTGACTATGTCCCTTACTCACCTTTATCAGTGTGAGTATGTCCCTTACTCACCTTTATCAGTCTGAGTATGTTTTTTCCTCTCCAGTACTCAGGAGGCAGGCAGCTTTGCATCATCAGTCCCTGTTGTGCCGCAGCTCTCTTGTGTGGATCCAATGCACCGTAACAACCCTAAACAAAAAAAAACATTCAGTCGTTAGAATAAATACTACGAGATAACAATTTAGTTTAAATTGTTAAATTTTAAATTAAATTTAATATTGATGATTTTTTTATTGACTGATTTCATTTTTCAATATTTCAATTTCTTGATTTGATTTTGCAAATTTCATATTTGTTGATTTGATTTTTATATTTGAGGTTTTGATTTTGCAATTTCTGTATTTATTGATTTTAATGCAAAAGAATGAATTTGGCATCTGAGTTAGGTTAAAAAATAAATAGGTAAGTAGATATGAGGAAAACTTAATTTATTCAAAAATGCAATCATATGAATATTGAATTATCAATCAATTGATATCGATGCATAATTTAGTTCGATATGAATGATGACATAAAGTTAATGATACTGTTATTAGATCTGCTAACAGATAGGTATAGATACTTGGAATAAAAATTAACATGAAATATCAGTGATATCAATCCATATTGTGAAAATATCATTTTGAACTTAGATACTCCTAATGCATATATGTACACACTTCATAAAATTAACACTTGGATAAATTTAAATTCATAATATTTATATAAATCCCTAAAGGCTTTAAACGCTTAACAATATTTTTTCAAAACTGTTGTGGTGGAAGCATTCACACTTCAAGGAATGATATTAACTGTCAAAGAAAAAACACGAACAGAAACAACCAGGCAAAAAGAATTTATTCCTGGGATATTAAGGGAATATCCCAGGAATAATCTTCTTGCCTGGATAACTGAAGGTATCTAAACTTCATTTACTAACTTCATGTAAAGTTTACGGGGAAAAAATTTAAGCAGAAACTCGGGTTGCAGCTAGTTTCGAAACAGTTAGAGGATATTGTTTGATTGTCTGTGTGCAATAGCTCCACATCCCCCCATCTTACCTTAAAAAGTTCCCCCGCTCCTCCTACAATGGACTCGGGGGAAGGGAGGGCGATGGAGATTCTCTTGGCGGGGGAAAAGAACTGGGGGAAGGAGGAGTCGTCATCATCGGAGGTGCAAATGGTGTGGCGACGTGACTCGGGGGTGAGGGGGATGGAGAGCTGGATGCTACCCTGTGGGGGAAAAGAGGGGCAACTTTAGGACTATGTTTCTGCTAAATTTCATGCTAGTTTATTGGCTAAACATTAATGATAAATATCATGAGAATATAGATAGATTTATTTTAATACAATATGAATCCTCTATAATGAAATCCTTCATAGTGAACTATCCTGATTAGTAGAGTACTGAGTAATGAAGTACCCTGTATAGTGAACATATTTCGTGTTGTCTGTCATGAAATGGGCATCAGTTTTCTATGCATCTCTATATAGTGAAGTAAATAGTAGTTCACTAAAGAGTAGTTATACTAGTAGCTACAACTCCTCTATAGTGAAGTCTTGTAGCTATAGTGAGCCATCCTGATTTTTAGAGACTTGATAAATAAAGTATCCTATATGATGAATTAATATTATTTAAAAAGAAAATATTTTGTGAAGTCTGCCATAAAAGAGCCAGTTTTTTATGCATCTATTGAGGTCCTATGTAGTGAAGTGAGTTGTAAATAGTGAGCTCTACAGTAATGTATTACAATTATCTCTACAAACTGAACCTTAAATATAAATAGGATATGTATAATAAAAATGTAGAATAAAAAACAGTTGATGTTAACAACGCAATGAATTGAATTTTGAAAACAAAATCCTTAATTGATAATATCCATAACTAGATTGGATTTTGATGAAGTAAAATATTAGGTACAATTTAATGATGGAATATATCTGAAACAATTAATAATTTCAGAAAAAATTAGAAAATCGTCTGCGAATAGAATCTTACAGATGTCTGACTTCGTTCAGATAATTCATTCTTCCATTATAACCTGTAAAGGTCTTTACCATTGTAGAAGATAGCGGTTCCTATGCTATACCTCCAGTAATTACCACAAATATTATCTAATGTTGATATCTAGAGAATGGAGAGGCAATTCCATTTGTCGTAGTTCACTGCTCTTACCAACAATTATTTCTTAGCCTCATGTTCACTGATTATTGGAGCATTATTGTCTTGGAAGAATCAGCTACCATCAGGGAATATCGTTTGAACAATCGGTTGAACATAATCTCCTAAATGTTCAAGTAGATAATCTTTACTGTTGATCCTATCACACGGGGATATATGGACCAAAAGAATTCTACTTCATGGAGACGCAAACCATTGGGTTCTCTACTCCTCTCCATGCTTCACTGTTAGTAAGAGGCATCTAGTAAAGTAGGCTTCCTATTCTTCAATGTTAGAATAATTCTTTTTTTTTCGTCATTCTGCGTATTAACGCTCGTCGGTCCCTGTCAGTATGATTTCGAATCTGTCATAAACTTGTAATTACTGGTGTTTTCTTCTGTTTATAGTAAACTAAAACAGAAAAAGTTCGGTAAACTTAGTCATTCGAGATGCTAAACTTTACCAATGAACAAAATCAAAGAGGTTATTCATTTTGCTAAAACTGACACTAAATTTTAGAAAAAGTTTAAAAACTACTGGAGTTAAGTTGAATAAAGTTATATTGGGTAGATACATTCACAATTCAATATAATATAATTATTATGCTTTAAACTTTGTAATTGATGAACATTAGCAGCTACTCCAATTATCTTTCCCACCTCTTGTATGCTATACAAATCTGTTTTAAAAATTTCTCTAGTTTTACAATTTTCAGAGATTCACAGGTGGCCATCGTGTTTTTCTTAGAGATTTGAATAATAGTAATCAAGATAAAGATGTCAAGGTCCAGTCTGATACCCAGGTAGCAAGCATTAATCCTGGGATGATAAGGGAATATCCCAGGGAAGAAGGATATATTCCTGGATATTCCCCTAATATCCCAGGAATAAATCCTTGCTGCCTGGGTAGTTCACATGTAGGTTAAAAAAAACACAATAGTTATTATAGCTAGAGTCTTGAAATCCTATTAACAGTACTGGAAAAGAGTACATAACATTTAAAAGAAGAAATAAGGCACTGGTTCTCACCCTGGGTTGCATGTTTGGCACCATCGGAGAGGTAGGTACCGTGAGCAAGTTACTACCAGAGGCAGCACTGAAGGACCTCCTGCTGAGGGTGTTCACCAGGGTGGAGTTGAAGGTGCCTGTCAGAGGACTGGTGAATGAGAAGGGACCGCCAGAAGAGGGGGGCAGCAAATTGGCTCCTGTCAACATATTAAGTTAATACCTTGCTTAAACAGTGTCCTCTTAGTTAAATGCTTCACAATACAGAATTTTTAATATCAAGAAATATGAAAGAGATCAGTCATCCTGTACATCACACATACTATGTAGCAATGAAGAAAAATAGAATCAATTCAATGTTGTTTAACGACTGCTTTTGTAGCAAATACCCAACTTCTGACGTCAAAAAGAAAATAAACACACGGGTCTTTAGAAGAAGTAATCAGAAAAAGTGAAATATTTGGATAACTATAAGGAAATACTTGAACCTAAGATAATTATTATACATATGTGCTTGGTATTTATTCTACCTTTTCAATATGTTCTACCAGTTTATTATTGTATAGCTAAATAAGAAGAGATATATTACCTGTGAGGAGGTTAGTGCTAGACTGCTGCAGGTGGATGGGGAGAGTGGAGACTCTGTGGTGGATGTGAGAGGGGAGGAGAGGGGAACAGATGGGGCTGTGACCTGGGGAAAATGGGGAAAACAAACCAGTCAGATATACCGAGTCATCTCTTCCGAGTGAGTAAATAAATGAGTAATTCTATCAAAATAATTGTAGTAATGAGAAAATAGATATTGTTGGTAGTATTAGGCGGACTAATGCATCTCGGACTAATATCTCCTGACTAATACAGTGCTTCTATTGTTATATTTCTATTATAAAAAAAATATATGTAAAGCTCGTACAATGGACGATCTCAAACGGACACCCTCTACAAAGGACAAAAATTGCCCGTTATAAGAGACGCACATCTCCTATAAAGATTTCTTTAAATTATATGGTTTAACAATATTTTATTCGTCTATCAAGTATCTATTCATTTATTTATTATATCCAGAGGAATCACAATTTACAATCAGTAATTGATGTATTGTTTTTCAGACTTTCATTAATTTGATTTACTAGCCCTTTTCTTATACATTTTATTTGATTAGAAAAATTCAATAGAAATAAAAAAGCTGAAATTGTTCAAATTGGCAGGTAGACTCAAGCAGAAATTCTGTGATGTGGAAGAAGACGCAGTAACAAGTGATATTTTTGTCCTACTTTGGATTCATTATTGACCAAACATGAATTAGAAAATGATATCATTTTTTTATAGGTTGTGTTCAGATGAATTAAAGATTATTATTTATGTTATGTATATTAGTTTTAATCTACATACTGTAAATATATATATGTATGTACACAAAAAAAGTTTACCCATATGAGTCATATCTAATGGGTCATCAATTTATGCTTAGAATCAATTTATTGCGTGAGTTGGTTGACTTTATTCATGTTTTCACGTGTGTTAAAACAACTATGACGTCTTGTGGCCTTGAATAATAATCTGAGATTTTTTACCTTCATTAGCGTTTATTTGAAATACTGTTAAATAAAACTTGCAAAGTTTAAATCCTCAACTGAAGTGAAGACCTCAGACCGCGTAGCGTCCATTGATTGGCATAACGACCACATTTTCCGGTACATACACTGTCCGTTGTACGAGCTTTACTATATGCATACTGCATTATTTGCCAGTAAATAATCAATTGGATTGATTAATTTTGTGAGAGAGTTTTAATTTCACACGCAGATGATCACTGCAATGCAGCCATTTAAGATGTGCCAGGAATGACTTAGAGAGGCATCAGCTCGAATTGAGATCTCGTACGAGGTGACTGTGTCAGTTTGCTCCATCTTCTCAGGCTATCTTTGATTGGTATAATTGGGTGTAAAAGTAAGTTCCTATTGTACTAGCGTTAGTTTACTTTGGAAGTAAACAATGCACCGTTTATTTCTCTGTTTACAGTAAACAAGTTGCGGCTTGAGTATTTTGTGATTTTGGCCTGTTGTAACATTTAGTGCATTTTTATGTATTTGGGGTGTTATTGCTGTCATTGATGGTTGTGTGGTCACAACCAAGCCGTGCTGGCCGGCTGTAAGGGGTTGGTTTGGAAGCCGTGTGAGAGTTCTGGGAGCTCGTAACTAGGTTGCTCTTACAAGAATATAAACTAGAACTAAAAATAGAGTTTAAATATTATCTAATAATCAAGTAACTTCTAAAATATCCTTTAATCTTATGTTATAATTCTTATATAGTTTAATTGTTAGTTAACTCTGTAATTTCTCATCATTTGTCTTCTTATACGTACGGTGATAGTTAACCAAGAACTTCAAGTTTTCTTTATCGAATGTATTTTTGTTAAAAAAGAATAAAAAATTTGAAACCTTTGTAAAATTAGTGAATAATTGGTAAAACATTTATATCCAACAAAGTATAAATACTTAAGGAACGTAAAATGAAAGTAATTAAACAAATATTCCTTTTTCCTAATTTTATTAAATTTCTTCAGTTGTATTTAACCCTTTAACGCCCAATGTCTTCTGCGGAGGACATTAGAAAAACATCAAATAATGTCTATATTTAGTCCGTATAATCATATTCTAGCAGTAAGAAGCGTACAATTAAATGTAGGTTATACCACATAATGATTGGAGATTTTGAACCACTCAAAAGTTCTTCCCAAATGAATTTTGATTTAAAAATAAATGAAGTGATTTTTTAACATATTCTAAATTGATAAGGTTATAAACTATCTAATATTGATCTATCAAAAAAATTTTTGGCCTAGAACATGTTTTGGGCGTTATAGGGTTAAAATAACCAATTATGATAATTAAAATAAAAGAGAAGAGTTCAATTAAGTTTTATTTGCTAGATTTTAATAACATTGGATCGCTCGATCTTCTTAATTTCTATTCCCCGCAAATTAAAATCGATTTATTTATATAATTCTTAGTTCTCTTTTATAATATGATTTAAAAAATGGTTAAGTCACCCCAAAATAAGTTTCGATTCCAAAAGTAATCTCCGATTAACTATTACAAATTTCCTTCTTACAATCAGGTAATCCAATGCATTCTCATACATGTGTGAGAGGAAACCTTTTATTAAGCTTAAATTATAACGGTACAAATTAGTTAAACTTGGTAGAAAACTACGAAAGAAAGTTAACATATTTCATAATTCACACCTCGGGCATATACCACAGCGAAGTAATGACATCTTATTTGTGGCTAAGAAATGCTACCGCATAAGAAGCTCTAAAAGCTGTATTTTAATATGATAGCTTGAATATTAAATTATTAAACCTATAATGACATTTACTGTAATCAGAATCTAAGTAAATTTCTTATTTGCCATTTTTAGTTCTTTAACATTTGTAAGCTTTATATTCAGTGAGTGAATACAGTCCTACTGTAACTATTTTGATAGGATAAGTTACTGTAATTGTTTGGTGGTTCACTGATTGACTTCACTCTGATAGAAGCATGTGTAACATTTTTATTGATTAGGGATTTTAGATACAGTGGATGATGAAAGTGATAAATATTTAAATATATACAGTTAATTACTTATAACAAAATTGATAACTACTGACTAATCAGTCTAACCTGCTAGGTTGATGGTGCTCCCCTTTGGTGTTAACCCTGTGGGGGTGGATGCCGAGGGAGTGAAAGGAGCACTGATGCTGCCTCTCTTGCGAATGGATACCACTGTAACAGAAGTCAATTCAATGAACATTATAATACTTAATTAAAATGCTGTGAACTGAAGAATAAAAAATGAAGGTATTGTCTAAGCTATTGGGACAAGAGTGACTTGATTTTTCGATTACTGTTTCTCAACTTTTATTTTATTTTTGTAGATAATAATGTCACAAGCACTGTAGTTTTTCTCCGCGTAATAAGGAGAGAAGTTAGCAATGGATAGCGGTACATAACGGTTCTAGGAAAATTCGGTCTCGTTTTATAATGACTTTTATTAAAGTACAATACTAGTAAAAGTTGAAACTATGAATGCTAAAATGTGTACAGTATTTACTGAAAGCGGATATCATTTTGCGCTGTAAAATAATACGTAACATTAGTAATTTTGACATGTTTTGACATTTATTTAATATGAGATTTGAGCGGAAAATTCAGTCTCGAAATTTTTGGTTTTGGTTTCGGAACTTTGGATCTGAGGTGTAAATAAAACTTATTAGTTAGATGTAAAGGGGAACGCACCACCTAATGACACTGTCAGGTCATTAAACAATCATGTAGTGTACAGTACAACAAACTAGCGGATACAGCAAATTAAATAAGGCCATTTATGTTGATATATATAGGCCATTTATAATTCCGAAACCGAATTTTTAAGACCGAAATTTCCGGCCACCATACATACCAGGCACACCGAGGGTTGAATGGTGGGCCGGTGTGTTGGTTGGAGTGGTGATGGTAGAAGAAGGGTTGTAAGCACTCTGGTGGGGAGGAGACTGTACGCTGAGGGTGGGGTTGGTGCCCATGGGGTTAGCTGTCTCTTCAATCCTGAGTTGAATGCAGGCCAAACTAGCAGCCTCCTCCTTGCTACAGGCCAACTCTCCACTCACCACCAACTGCTGTAGCTGTGGGGGGAGAGAGGGGGAGTGAGTGAGTGGGGAAACAGACGATTATTGGAAGAAGATACGATAAATGGTAGTAATAGTAATATCATGATAATGCCATGGTTATATCACAGTCTGCAGACAAGTTACAGAAATTCTATGCTATATTAATTATATTATAATTCTAAGTGCTAGTACAGTTAGTTAGTCCGTCAGTTACGCTTTTAGTAAATAAATATTAGTAAATACAGTGATTATGATACTAAAACTTGAAATTTCATTTAATCACCGGACACTACCCAATCACCGGACAATACCCAATCACCAGACACTACCCAATCACCAGACACTACCCAATCACCAGACACTACCCAATCACCAGACACTACCCAATCACCAGACACTATCCAATCACCAGACAATACCCAATCACCGGACAATACCCAATCACCGGACAATACCCAATCACCAGACACTACCCAATCACCAGACACTACCCAATCACCGGACAATACCCAATCACCAGACACTACCCAATCACCAGACACTACCCAATCACCAGACACTACCCAATCACCGGACAATACCCAATCACCGGACACTTCCCAATCACCAGACACTCCCCAATCACCAGACAATACCCAATCACCGGACAATACCCAATCACCAGACACTACCCAATCACCAGACACTACCCAATCACCAGACACTACCCAATCACCGAATAATACCCAATCACCGGACAATACCCAATTACCGCACAATACTCAATCACAACTGAATGATAGCTAGTAATTGTTAAATAATTAGTTTGTTAGTTAGTTTGCTAACTAGTTTGTTAGTATAGTCCATCCGTTACGCTTTCGTGATACTCGCTCCTCTTTTTATTCTGATTGTTATTACTATTATTATGTATTATATGTTGCCTCAATTTTCATTTCATATGACTAAATATTTGCGCTATTCAGAAAAGTATCAGTTCCACCACTACATTTTGTATATTAGATATCTATCTCATGCCGTGTAGTTTGCAGGTGTGCTGCCATAGTTCGCAATAATGCAGGTGAGGAAATACTAATAACAGGTAGGGAAATAAAACAGGCAAACCATTGGGTAAGCAGTATTGTACATCAAGTACCATGTTAATATTATCAAATAGTATCTGTATGAAGTAATGTTATACCAATTGATTGATGTAACTTATATATATGTGATATACCAAGTAGTGATACCATATATAACTAGTATTTACATTCAGATTTAGTAAAACAAAATCATTGATTATTATATTTCCACTTAGTATACAAACCAATGAATGATAATTTCTCATAAGATACAATTTCTAAATCATACATATATAAATTAATTGATTGGTTAATCGATTATTTTTAGTTAATACTCTTTCAAGTCTGGTGGTACATATTTTATACCATACCGATTGTTACAATTGGTGCGCGGTGGTACATAAATTGTACCACCCTAAAAAGCGCTTTCAAGTCTGGTGGTACATACTCCATACCACATAAGGGTTACGTTTAATGCTCAGTGGTACAGAAATTGTACCTCCTTTAAAAATAGAGTTTTTGTACTGCTCCGGCAGCTCAAATTTTGAGCTACCTGCATTAATGCTTTGGGCATATAGGACATTTATTTCCTTGAAAAGTGTGAGCCTGAAAGAGTTAAAATAAATCGTGCTTCAAGTTAATTCACTTATAATCCATACAATAACTAAATATCTAAAGGTAGATTAAGTATATTGGAATGAGATATATAGTGTATATTACACAGTATATATATTATATAAGCTAAAGAATATGTACTAAACATATAGCATATATTTCTTTATCTAAATTCTATAATGTTTCCTTTACGATAATATAAACATTACAAACATACAATATTATCTGGGTACAAAATTGCTCTGAATTGGCATAGAAAATTAAGGATCCATCTATAAAATAATTATAATAGTGCATTAAATTAAGAGAATTGACTCTATCGTGCAGCGTCTACACGCCTTAGTGTGCTATCAGTTAGAACTGAGATAAGAGAGTAAATAAATAGTAAGAGTGTAGTTTTTGAGGCGTAGCTCTTATCAAGAGGTGCGTAGAAACTAGCCAATGCTCTTAAAGCTCTTAGCACCAATAGAGCCATTCATTTACTTTACACTGTCTAAATATCTAAACAGAAGAAAAACTCTAAAAACATGACCTTCGATAGGAAAACACAAAAACTAACAAGTTTTTTGAGATTGGGAAAAGATATGAAGAAAAAGTTCCAATTAGTTATTCTCCCAATACAGTGAAAATTGCACCATTATTTATTGTTTCGCGATTAAATTAGAAGCGAATTCAGTACTTTTCTATTTATTCGTAAATCTAAAAAGTCTTTTCAATTATAAAGAAGTTAGAATAAAAAGAATAAGAGATAAATAAAAACTAGAATATGAGAATGATTATTATAGTAGAGACATTTTATTATATTTTTTAAAACAATCTTTTCTAACTTTCATGCAAGATAATTAATTATATTTCTAATGTTTAGTTTCCTCTAATTTACCCAAGCAGAAATAATATTATACCATAGTGAGAGAAATAAAACAAGTTACTAGAATAACCTCATGCTCCTTTGTACCACCGTTATAAAATATCCACGCAATGATTAGTTAAAGTTAGAAAAACAAAATCATCATAACAAACTCTTTATTAGCATTTTTAGTACTAGTCTAACAACTCACAGTACTGATGGATGGTCGTTTATTCTTGACTTCAGTATTCTTGAAGATATCTCTAGAATACCTGGCCAGCTTCAGTTTGCCATCAACCAGGAACTTAGGCAGAATGTCCAGCAAAGGTCTATTTCGACGGAATTTGGGTTTCTTGTGGATTGAGCCTCCGTCCCTGAAACTCTCTTTCGAATGCAGTTTGGTCTCATAGTTCTTTTGATTCGCTATGTCAGATTTCTTTCTAAACCGACTGTCAGATCTTTTCAGATTTGTTCTTGGGCAAGGTTTAGTTTCAACAATATCTGGATTGACATCCAAACGCTTGTCATATGTATTCAGTACAGATTGAGACACCGTTCTAATTTGGTCATCTACTAGAGATTTAGATTTCTTCCTCTTGATCTTTTCACCATTTCTTTTACCTGGATCACTTCCCAGTAAATTGACATAGTTAGTGCTAGTTGAGATCTTACGAAAGACGTTGTTATCTTTTTTCTTGTATGATAATCTCAATATTGCTTCAGATTTGAACGTCTTTTTGACCTTGTTTGTTTCATCGTCAGATTTATTACCATTTGCTTGTGGAAGACCTCTAATCAAAACAGACTCAGCATCTCTATTGAGAGAACTGGATCGATGTTCAAAAGATTCAGATAGATCTCTGCTTCTGTATTCATCTTTCCAAGAAATAAGTCCTTGTTTAAAGAGTCTACTGACATACTTGTTCAAAGAATTGGAACTGTTATTCGCATCTTCATCAGCCAAAATGCTATCAGAGCTAACATTGTAACTGCCAGACTCTTTATACTTGATGTTATTTTTCAATGAAAGATAGAACTTAGAAGTATTTTTGTGAGAGGAACCGATGTAATCAGCAGAGGAATTAGGAGGTAAGGTATTGGACTTAGTCAGTAAATTCTGTGAAGTGTTATTTGCAATACTCTTAGACATCAAATCTTCAGTAGAATGGGACTTCAAGTCATTATTTTTCGATTTGAAGTAGTCCTTAAAATATTTCTTAGCAGCTACTCCGATTGAGTAGGTTTTCTGAAATGGTTCCTTGGATTCTGTCTCTGGTTTTTCTTTTCCTTTCTTGAGACTGGATCTTTTGAAGGCTTTGTTGATGATTGCTTTGGCGGGGCTTTGGTTCACGAGAGGCTCTATGACTTCATCCTGCTCGTCAAGAGAACTGAACGATTCGCAGCTTTTCGACAGTCTCAGAGGAGATCCATCAAGAAACAAACTTTTGAATTCGTTTCCCTCGAAAGATCTTGATTTTCTTCTCACTGTTATGATGCTCCGTAAATCCAAGTACGAATAATATCTCTGACGGCGTTTTCGCTTCACTTGGTCCAACACATATTCATCATCCATGAAATTGTCACCATCCGTTAAGCTTATTTTCTTATGAAATTCTTCATTTCCATTCTTTGGTGCACGTATTAATGGTATTTGGTTCACGTTATTTTCATCAGTGATGACGATTCCACGCAATCCTTTCCAAACTGCGGAAGATCTTCTTCTATCCATATTGATATTCGGATTAGGAAGATCTATTAAACTGATATTCTTATGTACATCTAAATTAGGTATATTCTTATCTAAAAGTTGACTAGTATCCTTAATACAATATTCAGGTTTATCATTAGATTTTGGCACAATAGGTAAAAATTCTTTTTTCAAAAAATTTCCTTCATCATTATTGATAGAAATATTCAGAGTTGAATTTACTATTGCACTAGATTCTTGAAACGGTTTAAAATCTAGAGAATAACTTTGTTGAAGACTTCCATGTTCCATAAGATTCCCTTTTGATCTTGGAACGTCGGTATTACATCTCACGACTGTATTGTGGACGTTTCTCGTACTGTCACATATGAAAATCTTGGTAACGTTATCATTTGTGTCACTAGAATCAACCCCATCTATGGGGTCCAAAGATGAATTTTCAGTTTTTCTTGCTCCACCAGCAGATTCAGTTTTATCAGATCCTCTGGAGTTATCAACTTTATCAATAGCATTCATGATGGGGACGGTGAGAACATTATGGTAGGTAGGGATTGTGATCACATTCTCGCTCTTCAAGTCTGATGTAGACACTCGTCTGAAGTTATCGTCGTAAGTGTCAATGGAGGTCGAAGCTATCAAACTTTCGCAGCTGGAGCTCAGGTTGCGCTCAATCTTACGAACTCTTCGTCTACCGTTTGGTTTTCCATTAAGAGATATTTCGTATTCAGACACATGATGGGGATTATACTGGTTGAATTCATTTTGCAAACTGTCTCTTCTGATGTTGAAGTCACCACAATTGTTATTGATGATGTTCACTATACTGCTTGCACTGCTAGTTTTCAACATAGAGTTCGTTAAAGTCATTTTATTCTATTTCGCATAGGCCACAAATTGATAAAATATTATAAATATTAAGTAATCACTGTTCGAAATATTCCTGAAAAATTATTAATATTGTTTCACTAAAAAATAAAATAAATAACTTATTACTACAAATATCATCTACAATATAAAAAATGAATGCATTAAAAGTTTCCAATATAAAAACAATCACCTATTATTAAACAGTGAGTGACTTAGAAATATAGAAATCAGTTCGACAGGTGCTTCCTGTCAATTAAATAGGAATTTTGATAGAACAAAATAACATGTTATTAATATATAATGTCTTTGAGTAGTAAAATGAGATAAATTTGATAGAAATTAACCATAATTTTCGTTCTAGGTATGTTAAATTAGCGAAATCTAACCCAATTAGTTGTCTTCTTTTTACAGTTGATGGTAGGTGTAGAGAAAATAGAACACAGAGCAATGAATAAAGAAATAAACAAACAAGATAAGGAAATGACTTAGCAAATGAATATTGAGGTGTAACAATATGTAGCAAAGAGGTGTAACAAGATGTAGCAAAGAGGTGTAACAAGATGTAGCAAAGAGGTGTAACAAGATGTAGCAAAGTGGTGTAACAAGATGTAACAAGGAGAGGCGCACTTAAAAGGTGTGTTGAGTAAAGGTATGCTCTATTAAATAATAAATATAATCTATTTCAAATAATAATATACCTTCACATTGTAGACACACAATTAAGATAATTTTTTGAGCATAACATTAGTGATTATAAACAATAATAATGAATACTTTTTCAGCAAATGGCTTCGCAGTAACTCACATGAAGTTACATCACTAATTTAAATACCTAATTCTTTTTACATACGGTGAAGATAAGAATGAAAGGCAAGGAAAAAAGTCTATAATGCATCTCAGAGACTGTGGGTAAAACTACCAAACATTGAGTATACTCAGTATATTATCAAAGAAATTAGAGCGAAGCATATAATTAATGGAGTGCATTTCTTATTCACCGTGAACTGTTGTAATCTGATACAACACACGTAAGTGCGTCACTCTGAAGTTAAGGGGTAAAGTAGATAAATAGAAAAAACAATAACTCACTTTATTTATAAGGAGAATGAATGGTAGAGTAGGTTACGAATAATCGGTCGGTTTCGCATCTTCAGGTATATAAGAAAAAACAATATAATATTACTGGAATTAATCTTCATTTTAATTGGTATCCACTCTTAACTGTACATACAGTTGTCACTTATAACTCTTAACTGTACATACAGTTGTCACTTGTAACTCTTAACTGTACATACAGTTGTCACTTGTAACTCTTAACTGTACATACAGTTGTCACTTGTAACTCTTAACTGTACATACAGTTGTCACTTGTAACTCTTAACTGTACATAGAGTTGTCACTTGTAACTCTTAACTGTACATACAGTTGTCACTTGTAACTCTTAACTGTACATACAGTTGTCACTTGTAACTCTTAACTTTTGTAACTGTATGCAGAACATCAGATCTGTCAGTATGCCAGGATTAATGAGTACACCTAGAGAATATGAGTAACTAGAGTATGCATGAATATGAGTAACTAGAGTGTGCATGAATATGAGTAACTAGAGTATGCATGAATATGAGTAACTAGAGTATGCATGAATATGAGTAACTAGAGTATGCATGAATATGAGTAACTAGAGTGTGCATGAATATGAGTAACTAGAGTGTGCATGAATATGAGTAACTAGAGTATGCATGAATATGAGTAACTAGAGTATGCATGAATATGAGTAACTAGAGTGTGCATGAATATGAGTAACTAGAGTGTGCATGAATATGAGTAACTAGAGTGTGCATGAATATGAGTAACTAGAGTATGCATGAATATGAGTAACTAGAGTGTGCATGAATATGAGTAACTAGAGTGTGCATGAATATGAGTAACTAGAGTGTGCATGAATATGAGTAACTAGAGTATGCATGAATATGAGTAACTAGAGTGTGCATGAATATGAGTAACTAGAGTGTGCATGAATATGAGTAACTAGAGTGTGCATGAATATGAGTAACTAGAGTGTGCATGAATATGAGAAAATAGAGTGTGCATGAATATGAGTAACTAGAGTGTGCATGAATATGAGTAACTAGAGTGTGCATGAATATGAGAAAATAGAGTGTGCATGAATATAAGTAACTAGAGTGTGCATGAATATGAGTAACTAGAGTGTGCATGAATATGAGTAACTAGAGTGTGCATGAATATGAGTAACTAGAGTGTGCATGAATATGAGTAACTAGAGTGTGCATGAATATGAGTAACTAGAGTATGCATGAATATGAGTAACTAGAGTGTGCATGAATATGAGTAACTAGAGTGTGCATGAATATGAGTAACTAGAGTATGCATGAATATGAGTAACTTGAGTGTGCATGAATATGAGTAACTAGAGTGTGCATGAATATGAGTAACTAGAGTGTGCATGAATATGAGTAACTAGAGTATGCATGAATATGAGTAACTAGAGAATGCATGAATATGAGTAACTAGAGTATGCATGAATATGAGTAACTAGAGTGTGCATAAATATGAGTAACTAGAGTGTGCATGAATATGAATAACTAGAGTGTGCATGAATATGAGTAACTAGAGTGTGCATGAATATGAATAACTAGAGTGTGCATGAATATGAGTAACTAGAGTATGCATGAATATGAGTAACTAGAGTATGCATGAATATGAGAAACTAGAGTGTGCATGAATATGAGTAACTAGAGTGTGCATGAATATGAGTAACTAGAGTGTGCATGAATATGAGTAACTAGAGTGTGCATGAATATGAGTAACTAGAGTGTGCATGAATATGAATAACTAGAGTGTGCATGAATATGAGTAACTAGAGTGTGCATGAATATGAGTAACTAGAGTATGCATGAATATGAGTAACTAGAGTATGCATGAATATGAGTAACTAGAGTCATATGCCCCCTCATTTCTCTTTCTAGTTTCTTATAAGTACATGCTATACACCTCCCTATGAATGGTGGTAAATACAAGACTAGTTAAATTTACGGTGCATACATAGTCAGTTTATCAGATTAGGAGGAACTGTTCTGATGCTATACTGTGTCTTTCCATTGCTTGGCTGTTAGTTCCATTGCTTGGCTGTTAGTTCCATTGCTTGGCTGTTAGTTCCATTGCTTGGCTGTTAGTTCCATTGCTTGGCTTTTAGTTCCATTGCTTGGCTGTTAGTTCCATTGCTTGGCTGTTAGTTCCATTGCTTGGCTGTTAGTTCCATTGCTTGGCTGTTAGTTCCATTGCTTGGCTGTTAGTTCCATTGCTTGGCTGTTAGTTCCATTGCTTGGCTGTTAGTTCCATTGCTTGGCTTTTAGTTCCATTGCTTGGCTGTTAGTTCCATTGCTTGGCTGTTAGTTCCATTGCTTGGCTGTTAGTTCCATTGCTTGGCTGTTAGTTCCATTGCTTGGCTGTTAGTTCCATTGCTTGGCTGTTAGTTCCATTGCTTGGCTGTTAGTTCCATTGCTTGGCTGTTAGTTCCATTGCTTGGCTGCTAGTTCCATTGCTTGGCAGTTAGTACCATTGCTTGGCTATTAGTTCCATTGCTTGGCTGTTAGTTCCATTGCTTGGCAGTGCGTTCCATTGCTTGGCAGTGTGTTCCATTGCTTGGCTGTTAGTTCCATTGCTTGGCTGTTAGTTCCATTGCTTGGCTGTTAGTTCCATTGCTTGGATGTTAGTTCCATTGCTTGGATGTTAGTTCCATTGCTTGGCTGTTAGTTCCATTGCTTGGCTGTTAGTTCCATTGCTTGGCTGTTAGTTCCATTGCTTGGCTGTTAGTTCCATTGCTTGGCTGTTAGTTCCATTGCTTGGCTGTTAGTTCCATTGCTTGGCTGTTAGTTCCATTGCTTGGCTGTTAGTTCCATTGCTTGGCTGTTAGTTCCATTGCTTGGCTGTTAGTTCCATTGCTTGGCTGTTAGTTCCATTGCTTGGCTGCTAGTTCCATTGCTTGGCTGTTAGTTCCATTGCTTGGCTGTTAGTTCCATTGCTTGGCTGTTAGTTCCATTGCTTGGCTGTTAGTTCCATTGCTTGGCTGCTAGTTCCATTGCTTGGCAGTTAGTACCATTGCTTGGCTATTAGTTCCATTGCTTGGCAGTGTGTTCCATTGCTTGGCTGTTAGTTCCATTGCTTGGCTGTTAGTTCCATTGCTTGGCTGTTAGTTCCATTGCTTGGCTGTTAGTTCCATTGCTTGGCTGTTAGTTCCATTGCTTGGCTGTTAGTTCCATTGCTTGGCTGTTAGTTGAATTGCTTGGCTGTTAGTTCCATTGCTTGGCTGTTAGTTCCATTGCTTGGCTGTTAGTTCCATTGCTTGGCTGTTAGTTCCATTGCTTGGCTATTAGTTCCATTGCTTGGCTGTTAGTTCCATTGCTTGGCTGTTAGTTCCATTGCTTGGCTGTTAGTTCCATTGCTTGGCTGTTAGTTCCATTGCTTGGCTGTTAGTTCCATTGCTTGGCTGTTAGTTCCATTGCTTGGCTGTTAGTTCCATTGCTTGGCTGTTAGTTCCATTGCTTGGCTGTAAGTTCCATTGCTTGGCTGCTAGTTCCATTGCTTGGCAGTTAGTACCATTGCTTGGCTATTAGTTCCATTGCTTGGCTGTTAGTTCCATTGCTTGGCAGTGCGTTCCATTGCTTGGCAGTGTGTTCCATTGCTTGACTGTTAGTTCCATTGCTTGGCTGTTAGTTCCATTGCTTGGCTGTTAGTTCCATTGCTTGACTGTTAGTTCCATTGCTTGGCTGTTAGTTCCATTGCTTGGCTGTTAGTTCCATTGCTTGGCAGTGTGTTCCATTGCTTGGCTGTTAGTTCCATTGCTTGGCTGTTAGTTCCATTGCTTGGCAGTGTGTTCCATTGCTTGGCTGTTAGTTCCATTGCTTGGCTGTTAGTTCCATTGCTTGGCTGTTAGTTCCATTGCTTGGCTGTTAGTTCCATTGCTTGACTGTTAGTTCCATTGCTTGGCAATGCGTTCCATTGCTTGGCTGTTAGTTCCATTGCTTGACTGTTAGTTCCATTGCTTGGCAATGCGTCCCATTGCTTGGCTGTTAGTTCCATTGCTTGACTGTTAGTTCCATTGCTTGGCAATGCGTTCCATTGCTTGGCTGTTAGTTCCATTGCTTGACTGTTAGTTCCATTGCTTGGCAATGCGTCCCATTGCTTGGCTGTTAGTTCCATTGCTTGACTGTTAGTTCCATTGCTTGGCAATGCGTTCCATTGCTTGGCTGTTAGTTCCATTGCTTGACTGTTAGTTCCATTGCTTGGCAGTGCGTTCCATTGGCTCCTAAAGCTCCTAATTAATGTCCCATTGTTACGTCATATCATTTACAGTCCTGACGCCAGTACAGTCTCACTAAAAGGTATCAACCCTCTGTACAAGAAGTTACCAATCGGGTTAAGGGAGGGAATACCGTTGTTAATACCATCATTACAATAAGTCACTATAGTACTTTAGTTAGTAATTATGTATTCTGTAATATTACTTAAATTAGAATATTCATAACATTATCACTTATTCAATTATTTTTCAGTAAAGGTATCCACTAGACAATGTTGGTTGTTGTCGAATGGTGAGATTAGATGTGATGAGATAACGTGATAAACAAGTGGAATAATTACAATATTAACAAATAAACTAAACTATTAAAATACCATTCTTTAATTGAAAAGTCATGTTGAAGAACAGCAGAGAAATGTAAGTTAAGAATACAACCTTATTTAATACAAAAAATTGATGTTGAAAACTACCCTGAATATAATTCATTAAGTCACATTAAGTTTCTGTAGGTTTTAAAGTTGTTTACCCTTTTCTACAGTAAATAATTACCCCTATACACCTCTGCGTTAACCCCAATCCTAGCTACTATCAATGGTGTACAGACTGATAGAATACAATGCATGAGAAACAATAAAAAACTTGGCACTCGTCTTGCTTTAATAGAGAATAATAATTGCAAGTGGATAGCTGGTAATAATATAGAGGGCAAAGAGTGCATCACTACGCATTAATGCACTAACAACATCAGGGCAAAGAGTGCATCACTACGCATTAATGCACTAACAACATCAGGGCACAGAGTGCATCACTACGCATTAATGCACTAACAACATCAGGGCATAGAGTGCATCACTGCGCATTAATGCACTAACAACATCAGGGCAAAGAGTGCATCACTACGCATTAATGCACTAACAACATCAGGGCACAGAGTGCATCACTACGCATTAATGCACTAACAACATCAGGGCAAAGAGTGCATCACTACGCATTAATGCACTAACAACATCAGGGCATAGAGTGCATAACTACGCATTAATGCACTAACAACATCAGGGCACAGAGTGCATCACTACGCATTAATGCACTAACAACATCAGGGCACAGAGTGCATCACTACGCATTAATGCACTAACAACATCAGGGCACAGAGTGCATCACTACGCATTAATGCACTAACAACATCAGGGCACAGAGTGCATCACTACGCATTAATGCACTAACAACTTAATAATAGGGTTCAAAGTGTATCATATATACACAATAATGCTTCATAAATACACATCATTTAAGTGTATCATAGTTAAGGAAATTCATACACGGAAAATTCTTCCGATCTTTATATTTTATAGACTGTAAAGCAAGGACATAATAAAGTAAGTATTATATTTAAGAGATAATTTTAGAAGTCTGTTTAGATGAAAACAATATTCTTCTCCTTAATTTCTTTCTTGATTATTAGGAAATGAAACAGTTACATGGAATAAAATTATGAATTTGATTAAAGAATAAAGTAAATATTTATTTAGTAACCATTATAAATAGATAAAAATTGACCAAAAATTGTTTTAATCATTAAATGAATATATCGGAATGGATATATCGAATACTTCAAAATAAAAAAAATAAATGATATAATTATTTGGTATTTAAATTGGTAAAAGCTTTTTCATCATCTTAATACTTAAAAACAAATTAAAAGGCTGATGAAAAAATAGGGTAAGTAACGAATTATCGGTCGGTACTACATCTTCGGTCATATAAGAAAAAACAATATAAAAATTATTATTATTACACAGTACTATCTAATACAAAGATAAGTATTAGATAGCACTGTAAAATAATAATAATTTTTATATTGTTTTTTTCTTATATGTCCGAAGACGTAGGGTCACGCAGGTAAATTGCGGCCCACTTACTAACTGCTGCCTCTAACAACTGAAACATCATAGCTTCAAAACACACGTCAGAACTTAAATTAATAAGTTAAAGCATGCACTGTGCTTCTTTTGATAGCTATGCAACATTTTAATGTAATTTTGATTCAAAATGTTGTAGAGACTCTTTTGAGAGGGCCGCAATAAAAAATTAAAGGGCCGCAATTTACCTGCGTGACCCTAGTACTGACCGGTAATTCGTAACGAACCAAGAACTAACAGACAGTGAAATAATTCAATCAATACTTTATGTTGTACTCATTTAGCAGGATATCCTTTGACTGAAATTATCTCTTAATTGAACCATACCTCTATATTGTTTATACTGTCTGTGCGTAGGAAGTTATGGAAAATAATATTACTGCACATTATTACCAGTAAAGCATAGGTACACATTACCAAAATGTAAGTACCAATACGAGAAATAAACACTTCAACTTAAACATTAATTACCATATTCATACTGAAAACAAAGGAGGTGATATTAGCAGCATATTATTGAGTATTTAACAAATAAAATTACAACATTAAATGAATAATGATCACGACAACGATGTGAGCAATGCTATAAGCAGACTGAGAGTCTATTCTCATTTTAAATACCACACATATGGACATCTCGTCAATAAATCATTTAAATTAGACAATTTGTCTTTCCTAATAGGAACACAGGTTGTTCAGAAAGGTAAAATGCACTAAAAGTCACTCTGAGTACTGCACTGGAAATTATTTACCACTAGATAAATGAACTGGTAAAACAATTACTAATATAACAAACTGTAGTGACTGTACTATCCAACAGTCACTTGGAAGTGACTGTACTATACAACAGTCACTTGGAAGTGACTGTACTATCCAACAGTCACCTGGAAGTGACTGTACTATCCAACAGTCACCTGGAAGAGACTGTACTATCCAACAGTCACCTGGAAGAGACTGTACTATCCAACAGTCACTTGGAAGTGACTGTACTATCCAACATTCACCTGGAAGTGACTGTACTATCCAACAGTCACCTGGTACTGACTGTGCTATCCAACAGTCACCTGCTAGTGACTGTTTGTTCTCATTACAGTCTATAGGTGTACAATAATATTTTTTCCTCAGACAATGAGTGTTTGTTATGCTTTATTGCGTGAAATGATAGGAGGAAAATAAACCTGACCTTCAGGTAGAACTTGGGGAGGGAAAGAAGAGGGGAAACAAGAGGAGAGAAGAGGGGAAACAAGAGGAGAAGAAGAAGGGAAACAAGAGGAGAGAAGAGGGGAAACAAGAGGAGAAGAAGAAGGGAAACAAGAGGAGAGAAGAGGGGGAACAAGAGGAGAAGAAGAAAGGAAACAAGAGGAGAGGAAGAAGGGAAACAGGAGGTGAGAAGAGGGGAAACAAGAGGAGAAGAAGAAGGGAAACAAGAGGAGAGAAGAGGGGAAACAAGAGGAGAGGAAGAAGGGAAACAGGAGAAGAGAAGAGGGGAAGCAAGAGGAGAGAAGAGGGGAAGCAAGAGGAGAGAAGAGGGGAAACAAGAGGAGAGAAGAGGGGAAACAAGAGGAGAGAAGAGGGGAAACAAGAGGAGAGAAGAGGGGAAACAAGAGGAGAGAAGAGGGGAAACAAGAGGAGAGAAGAGGGGAAACAAGAGGAGAGAAGAAAAAGAGAGAATAGTGTACTTATAATGATTTTAGTCAAGAGTGGGAGAAATTATAATATTTATTCAAATAAAGATACATTTAATCATTTATTATATGAAGAGAATACAAATTTCTATAAATTCATGGAATAATGGATATGTTAATATACACAGTAACGCCCCGTACTAATTAGCGCATTTTACTCTAATATGCTGGGTGGATTAGATTACAAACTAAATAAAGTTTATAAACTATAGAATTCACAAGCAGTAAAATGTCTTCATAAGTAAGGGGTTCATTTTGAAATAGAAAACTGTTCGTTACTCATATTAATTCGATATATACGTTATCGAACTAAGACTACTATTAACTGATTAATACTACAATAAACGAGGTTTCTGTCTGTCCGTCACAAGCAGCTGGTAACATGGATACGAAATTATTCTGGAAAGTAAATGATTTCAACAATTAAATCACATTTCCGATAAATATATATTCAGGAAAAAGCGGAGCCATTGCAAATTGTTATGTACACTAGTGTACTTTCCCGTTAAAACTAACGGGTTTTCAATAATATTTATATTGGTGTAGCTAAAGAATCCACACATGGTCCGTGTTTTCAGTGTTAGTTCTTTACTGATTAATAACTATTATATCCCACCCTGCAGTGTTTGAATTCCTTTTCAAATTAAATATTATATCTACACAGACTAAATATACATTTAAAATGGAATAAAAGCACACAAATAAGAATATAAATATACAGTCATTCCTGTTTAGTTACTGAAGGTGGGACACGAAATATATATATATATTTTTCACGTCAGTCTTCAAAATATAGAGATGTAAATTGAACTTATATCACAGTCCATAGAAATGATATGTTAAAAATGAGGTCAATTTGACAGCACGCGTTCGCTTCAATTTATGACCAGATTAATAATTAATATCATTCTGTCCAGAGTAGTACATAATGCATTACTGAAAAATATAAAGCTAAATAGTTTTTAACACAGCTCTCATCTGAAGTATAAGTGTGTAGACCTGACACACTGAGCAGAACAATAGGTGGGTAATTTAGAAGTAATATAAGGTAAGTTACGAATTTTCGGTTGGTTTCACATCTTCGGTCATATAGAAAACAATATAATAATAACTAATTAATTTTCTTGGTATCCAAGATATCTGTAGATATAACGGATATCAATAAAATAAAAATTAAATTATAATTATTATATTGTTTTTTCTTATGTGACCGAATAAGTGAATTTGTGAAACCGACCGAAAATTCGTAACTTACCCTGACTCTATAAATTCTTCGCTAAAAGAGTAACGAATTTAACAGATAAACAGAAAGAAAGAACAGAAAGAAAGAACAGAAAGAAGAACAGAAAGAAGAACAGAAAGAAGAACAGAAAGAAGAACAGAAAGAAAGAACAGAAAGGAAGAACAGAAAGAAGAACAGAGAGAAAGAACAGAAAGAAGAACACTAAGAAATAACAGAAAGAAAGAACAGAAAGAAAGAACAGAAAGAAGAACAGAAAGAAGAACAGAAAGAAAGAACAGAAAGAAGAAAAGAAAGAAAGAACAGAAAGAAGGAACAGAAAGAAGAACAGAAAGGAAGAACAGAAAGAAGAACAGAAAGAAGAACAGAAAGAAAGAACAGAAAGAAGGAACAGAAAGAAGAACAGAAAGAAAGAACAGAAAGGAAGAACAGAAAGAAGAACAGAAAGAAGAACAGAAAGAAAGAACAGAAAGAAAGAACAGAAAGGAAGAACAGAAAGGAAGAACAGAAAGAAGAACAGAGAGAAAGAACAGAAAGAAGAACACTAAGAAATAACAGAAAGAAAGAACAGAAAGAAAGAACAGAAAGAAGAACAGAAAGAAGAACAGAAAGAAAGAACAGAAAGAAGAACAGAAAGAAGAACAGAAAGAAAGAACAGAAAGGAAGAACAGAAAGAAGAACAGAAAGAAAGAACAGAAAGAAGAACAGAAAGAAAGAACAGAAAGAAGGAACAGAAAGAAGAACAGAAAGGAAGAACAGAAAGAAGAACAGAAAGAAGAACAGAAAGAAAGAACAGAAAGAAGGAACAGAAAGAAGAACAGAAAGGAAGAACAGAAAGAAATAACAGAAGAAAGAACAGAAAGAAAGAACAGAAGAAAGAACAGAAAGAAATAACGCTGTCCCAAACTGGTTTCATTCAATCTCTGAAAGGCACACTTCACATGACAATATATATCTAATAAACATACACAGGTAAATGTTTCTGTGTTATTAATGTTGAAATGTTTTGCTATTACCTGTTTACCTCTAACTAAGAAACAAGAGTTCTAAGAGTAGTTTGGTTTGCCCTTGCACACAGACACTTTAATTAGTGTTTAAAAGTACGTAGCGTTGCAACACATAGCATGTGTATGAATACTCTGACATTTAAACTATAAAACTTATAATTATGAACTAATTAAAAAGCTGCACCATACTTAGAAGCAAGGTTGCCTTTTCAAATGTAATTAATTAAAGAAAAGATGAAGTTAGATAAGGAAATATCTAAGATGACGTCACGTATCAAACGGGAAACTGGTGAATATTATAAATGGAAAATATGTCACAATGGTAAATAAAAAAAAGAGTTAATTACAATGCAAATATAATACACATGACATAGGTATGCATGAACAATAAGGAAATAGAAAAATGGAGTTAACCAATAGAGTTGTATGTGATATTCCATGCAGTCTTAAATATGGAGAAATAAATTAGACATGTAGTGTACTTTAGATAAAGGAATGAGATTAGAGAGTAGAAATGAACACTAGTGCAAGAAATGAACACTAGTGCAAGAAATGAACACTAGTGTAAGAAATGAACACTAGTGTAAGAAATGAACACTAGTGTAAGAAATGAACACTAGTGCAAGAAATGAGTACTAGTGTAAGAAATGAACACTAGTGCAAGAAATGAACACTAGTGCAAGAAATGATCACTAGTGTAAGAAATGAACACTAGTGTAAGAAATGAGTACTAGTGTAAGAAATGAACACTAGTTTAAGAAATGAACACTAGTGTAAGAAATGAACACTAGTGTAAGAAATGAGTACTAGTGTAAGAAATGAGTACTAGTGTAAGAAATGAACACTAGTGTAAGAAATGAACACTAGTGTAAGAAATGAACACTAGTGTAAGAAATGAACACTAGTGTAAGAAATGAACACTAGTGCAAGAAATGAGTACCAGTGTAAGAAATGAACACTAGTGTAAGAAATGAACACTAGTGTAAGAAATGAACACTAGTGTAAGAAATGAACACTAGTGTAAGAAATGAACACTAGTGTAAGAAATGAACACTAATGTAAGAAATGAACACTAGTGTAAGAAATGAACACTAGTGCAAGAAATGAGTACTAGTGTAAGAAATGAACACTAGTGTAAGAAATGAACACTAGTGTAAGAAATGAACACTAGTGTAAGAAATGAACACTAGTGCAAGAAATGAACACTAGTGTAAGAAATGAACACTAGTGTAAGAAATGAACACTAGTGCAAGAAATGAGTACCAGTGTAAGAAATGAACACTAGTGTAAGAAATGAACACTAGTGTAAGAAATGAACACTAGTGTAAGAAATGAACACTAGTGTAAGAAATGAACACTAGTGTAAGAAATGAACACTAGTGTAAGAAATGAACACTAGTGTAAGAAATGAACACTAGTGTAAGAAATGAGTACTAGTGTAAGAAATGAACACTAGTGTAAGAAATGAACACTAGTGTAAGAAATGCACACTAGTGTAAGAAATGAACACTATTGTAAGAAATGAACACTAGTGTAAGAAATGAACACTGGTGTAAGAAATGAACACTGGAGTAAGAAATGACCACTAGTGTAAGAAATGAACACTAGTGTAAGAAATGAACACTAGTGTAAGAAATGAACACTAGTGTAAGAAATATTGGCACTAGTGTAAGAAATATTGGCACTAGTGTAAGAAATATTGGCACTAGTGTAAGAAATATTGGCACTAGTGTAATAAATAATGGTACTAGTATAATAAATAATGGCACTATTGTAATAAATAATGGAACTAGTGAAGGCTGCGCACTAGTGCTCGTGATATCAAAATGACAATAGTCGTGACTAGTGAAGAGAATTGCACTGACTGGTATTAGCAGTGACTGGTATTAGCACTGACTGGTATTAGCACTGACTGGTATTAGCAGTGACTGGTATTAGCACTGACTGGTATTAGCACTGACTGGTATTAGCACTGACTGGTATTAGCACTGACTGGTATTAGCACTGACTGGTATTAGCACTGACTGGTATTAGCACTGACTGGTATTAGCACTGACTGGTATTAGCACTGACTGGTATTAGCACTGACTGGTATTAGCACTGACTGGTATTAGCACTGACTGGTATTAGCACTGACTGGTATTAGCACTGACTGGTATTAGCACTGACTGGTATTAGTTACATTACCAAGTTCACATTAGACATTTCTCTTCACCGTAACTAGTACTAGTAATAATGACTGATGGTTTAGATAGCAGGTGAAGTTATTTTCAAACTACGAGACATATGCAAATTACACACCAGACCTCTGACAGAACAGTAATTCAGATACTATTATCGCAACATATTTTAAATGTCAGCATTTTAAAGAGATAAAAAAAGAGTAATTTGCAAGAGTTTCAGCACGGTGCGCATTTTATCTTTTCTATGGGCCACTTTAGCGAGATAAAAAGAGATATGCATCGCTAGCGAGAGATAACCATCACAGAGAAAAAAATAAAGAGATGCTTGATATCGAGACAAAAAGACAGCAATGAGATTTATAGAGCATCAGATATTGAGCCACGTGAACGAAACAGAAATTCACTACCAAGGTAGAGTATTCACTACCAAGGTAGAGTATTCACTACCAAGGTAGAGTATTCACTACCAAGGTAAAGTATTCAGTACCAAGGTAGAGTATTCACTACCAGGGTAGAGTATTCACTACCAGGGTAGAGTATTCACTACCAGGGTAGAGTATTCACTACCAAGGTAGAGTATTCACTACCAGGGTAGAGTATTCACTACCAGGGTAGAGTATTCACTACCAGGGTAGAGTATTCACTACCAGGGTAGAGTATTCACTACCAGGGTAGAGTATTCACTACCAGGGTAGAGTATTCACTACCAGGGTAGAGTATTCACTACCAGGGTAGAGTATTCACTACCAGGGTAGAGTATTCACTATCAGGGTAGAGTATTCACTACCAGGGTAGAGTATTCACTATCAGGGTAGAGTATTCACTACCAGGGTAGAGTATTCACTATCAGGGTAGAGTATTCACTACCAGGGTAGAGTATTCACTACCAGGGTAGAGTATTCACTACCAGGGTAGAGTATTCACTACCAGGGTAGAGTATTCACTACCAGGGTAGAGTATTCACTACCAGGGTAGAGTATTCACTATCCAGGGTAGAGTATTCACTACCAGGGTAGAGTATTCACTACCAGGGTAGAGTATTCACTACCAGGGTAGAGTATTCACTACCAGGGTAGAGTATTCACTACCAGGGTAGAGTATTCACTACCAGGGTAGAGTATTCACTACCAGGGTAGAGTATTCACTACCAGGGTAGAGTATTCACTACCAGGGTAGAGTATTCACTACCAGGGTAGAGTATTCACTACCAGGGTAGAGTATTCACTACCAGGGTAGAGTATTCACTACCAGGGTAGAGTATTCACTACCAGGGTAGAGTATTCACTACCAGGGTAGAGTATTCACTACCAGGGTAGAGTATTCACTACCAGGGTAGAGTATTCACTACCAGGGTAGAGTATTCACTATCAGGGTAGAGTATTCACTACCAGGGTAGAGTATTCACTACCAGGGTAGAGTATTCACTACCAGGGTAGAGTATTCACTACCAGGGTAGAGTATTCACTACAGGGTAGAGTATTCACTACCAGGGTAGAGTATTCACTACCAGGGTAGAGTATTCACTATCAGGGTAGAGTATTCACTACCAGGGTAGAGTATTCACTACCAGGGTAGAGTATTCACTACCAGGGTAGAGTATTCACTATCAGGGTAGAGTATTCACTACCAGGGTAGAGTATTCACTACCAGGGTAGAGTATTCACTACCAGGGTAGAGTATTCACTACCAGGGTAGAGTATTCACTATCAGGGTAGAGTATTCACTACCAGGGTAGAGTATTCACTACCAGGGTAGAGTATTCACTACCAGGGTAGAGTATTCACTACCAGGGTAGAGTATTCACTACCAGGGTAGAGTATTCACTACCAGGGTAGAGTATTCACTACCAGGGTAGAGTATTCACTACCAGGGTAGAGTATTCACTACCAGGGTAGAGTATTCACTACCAGGGTAGAGTATTCACTACCAGGGTAGAGTATTCACTATCAGGGTAGAGTATTCACTACCAGGGTAGAGTATTCACTACCAGGGTAGAGTATTCACTACCAGGGTAGAGTATTCACTACCAGGGTAGAGTATTCACTACCAGGGTAGAGTATTCACTACCAGGGTAGAGTATTCACTATCAGGGTAGAGTATTCACTACCAGGGTAGAGTATTCACTATCAGGGTAGAGTATTCACTACCAGGGTAGAGTATTCACTACCAGGGTAGAGTATTCACTACCAGGGTAGAGTATTCACTACCAGGGTAGAGTATTCACTACCAGGGTAGAGTATTCACTATCAGGGTAGAGTATTCACTACCAGGGTAGAGTATTCACTATCAGGGTAGAGTATTCACTATCAGGGTAGAGTATTCACTACCAGGGTAGAGTATTCACTACCAGGGTAGAGTATTCACTACCAGGGTAGAGTATTCACTACCAGGGTAGAGTATTCACTACCAGGGTAGAGTATTCACTATCAGGGTAGAGTATTCACTACCAGGGTAGAGTATTCACTATCAGGGTAGAGTATTCACTACCAGGGTAGAGTATTCACTATCAGGGTAGAGTATTCACTACCAGGGTAGAGTATTCACTATCAGGGTAGAGTATTCACTACCAGGGTAGAGTATTCACTACCAGGGCAAAGTGTCAATTCTCAGATGCGAACCAAGTACAGGTTTAAATTTTCACTAGGTTTGTTATTTAAAGAGAAACACATCAGAATATGAGTGATAAAATATATTAAATATATGAATATATTTCAATGAATATAATTTGATGTGTTTTTAATGATAATCTATCTATTGAAAATTTCCTTCGTTATTATCAAACAAAAAAGACAAAATAGAAGAAGATGATAATATTGAATTGATTTGACAAATAGAACAAACACTTAAGCAACAAATCACAAAACAGCGAAATAAACATTGTTTACATTAATTACACTGAGTTACAAACTTACAAAAATCCAAGTTAAATTTGGCAATGATTTAATAAGCTGTTTGTTCTCACTTATTACAATTATGAATTTTTTCCAATATACCCAATACCCAAACTGGAAATAAGTTTACAGTTCATTTTAGGCATTCTGTCAGTTAGGCATTTTGACCCTTAGTCATTTTGTCCCTTGGGCATTTTGTCCCTGGGGCATTTTGTCCCTTGGGCATTTTGTCCCTGGGGCATTTTGTCCCTGGGGCATTTTGTCCCTGGGACATTTTGTCCCTTAGGCATTTTGTCCCTTAGGCATTTTGTCCCTTAGGCATTTTGTCCCTGGGGCATTTTGTCCCTGGGGCATTTTGTCCCTGGGGCATTTTGTCCCTTAGGCATTTTGTCCCTGGGGCATTTTGTCCCTGGGGCATTTTGTCCCTGGGGCATTTTGTCCCTGGGGCATTTTGTCCCTTAGGCATTTTGTCCCTGGGGCATTTTGTCCCTGGGGCATTTTGTCCCTGGGGCATTTTGTCCCTGGGGCATTTTGTCCCTGGGGCATTTTGTCCCTTAGGCATTTTGTCCCTTAGGCATTTTGTCCCTTAGGCATTTTGTCCCTGGGGCATTTTGTCCCTGGGGCATTTTGTCCCTGGGGCATTTTGTCCCTGGGGCATTTTGTCCCTGGGGCATTTTGTCCCTGGGGCATTTTGTCCCTGGGGCATTTTGTCCCTGGGGCATTTTGTCCCTGGGGCATTTTGTCCCTGGGGCATTTTGTCCCTTAGGCATTTTGTCCCTGGGGCATTTTGTCCCTGGGGCATTTTGTCCCTTGGGCATTTTGTCCCTGGGGCATTTTGTCCCTGGGGCATTTTGTCCCTGGGGCATTTTGTCCCTGGGGCATTTTGTCCCTGGGGCATTTTGTCCCTGGGGCATTTTGTCCCTGGGGCATTTTGTCCCTGGGGCATTTTGTCCCTTGGGCATTTTGTCCCTGGGGCATTTTGTCCCTGGGGCATTTTGTCCCTGGGGCATTTTGTCCCTGGGGCATTTTGTCCCTTGGGCATTTTGTCCCTTGGGCATTTTGTCCCTGGGGCATTTTATCCCTGGGACATTTTGTCCCTGGGGCATTTTGTCCCTTAGGTATTTTGTCCGTTAGGTATTTTGTCCGTTAGGTATTCTGTCCGTAGGCATTTGTCCGTAGGCGTTTTGTCCACATGCATTTTGTTTTGTCCGTAAGCATTTTGTCCGCTAACAACTTTACCATATAGTTTCAGTTTTGAAGGTTATAGATATATTCTGAAGAAAATCACATCATCACTATGTAAGGTAACTCATATTTTTTTAATAGGATAAATCTTTCAAGATCAGAATAGGGTGCACTGGGAAGTGAATGAAATGCATGTTTCACAGTAAGTTAATGTAAGTAATGCATGTTTCACAGTAAGTTAATGTAAGTAATGCATGTTTCACAGTAAGTTAATGTAAGTAATGCATGTTTCACAGTAAGTTAATGTAAGTAATGCATGTTTCACAGTAAGTTAATGTAAGTAATGCATGTTTCACAGTAAGACACATAATCAAAGCCTTTTTTAAGATGTATAAAAAATCTGTGCAATAAATTTTCAGAAGACAATAACTCTAAAATAGAAAGTTAGTTGATTTATTATTTCAAAAACAAAATTAGTAAAACCGATGGAAGGATAATTTATCGAATGAAGAAAATCAGATTGACAACATTTAAGAAAAAAATTAAATCTTATAGTTTACTTATGTACGATAATTATTACAATCAATTTTTACCAGCTTTACATATAATAATTACTCTAACAATCTTAAAAGTATTAAAACATATAGCATTACTTTAAGAGAAAGGTTAAATTTAACACAGTAGGGGTTTGACGTCTGCTTTGGAGCATAAGCCCATATCGCTGAGAGGAAGGTAACGAAACGTACTTAAACTGGAAATGTAAGAGCTGTACTACAGGAAAAAAAGTATTGTACTGATTTACTTAGTTTACCTTTTTAGGTATTTTACTTCTTTTTACTGATTAAATAATTTATTGACTCACAGGTGGATTGAAAATTACTTTGATCGTACGTTAGGTATTTTACTTCAGTAAAGTATATGATATAGTGCACTTAAATACCAGTATTTGATTAATACCAGTGCACTAGTGCCTACATACCAGTACACTAGTGCCTACATACCAGTACACTAGTGCCTACATACCAGTACACTAGTGCCTACATACCAGTACACCAGAGGTGTCTAGTACAATACATTTACATATAATCTAATTGCTGCTCTCAGCTACTTCTATTTAAATAAGTAAGACATAGAGTTACCTCATTTGAATATGTAGATCTGTGATCCAATTATAGATCAGTAGGGTTGAGACTAGACTGTAGATCTGTGATCATTATTCTGTAGATCAATAAGGTTGAGACTAGACTGTAGATCTGTGATCATTATTCTGTAGATCAATAAGGTTGAGACTAGACTGTAGATCTGTGATCATTATTCTGTAGATCAATAAGGTTGAGACTAGACTGTAGATCTGTGATCTTTATTCTGTAGATCAATAAGGTTGAGACTAGACTGTAGATCTGTGATCTTTATTCAATAGATCAATACGGTTGAGACTAGACTGTAGATCTGTGATCATTATTCTGTAGATCAATAAGGTTGAGACTAGACTGTAGATCTGTGATCTTTATTCTGTAGATAAATAAGGTTGAGACTAGACTGTAGATCTGTGATCTTTATTCTATAGATCAATAAGGTTGAGACTAGACTGTAGATCTGTGATCTTTATTCTGTAGATCAATAAGGTTGAGACTAGACTGTAGATCTGTGATCTTTATTCTGTAGATCAATAAGGTTGAGACTAGACTGTAGATCTGTGATCTTTATTCTGTAGATCAATAAGGTTGAGACTAGACTGTAGATCTGTGATCTTTATTCTGTAGATCAATAAGGTTGAGACTAGACTGTAGATCTGTGATCTTTATTCTATAGATCAATAAGGTTGAGACTAGACTGTAGATCTGTGATCATTATTCTGTAGATCAATAAGGTTGAGACTAGATTGTAGATCTGTGATCTTTATTCTGTAGATAAATAAGGTTGAGACTAGACTGTAGATCTGTGATCTTTATTCTGTAGATCAATAAGGTTGAGACTAGACTGTAGATCTGTGATCTTTATTCTATAGATCAATAAGGTTGAGACTAGACTGTAGATCTGTGATCTTTATTCTGTAGATCAATAAGGTTGAGACTAGATTGTAGATCTGTGATCTTTATTCTGTAGATAAATAAGGTTGAGACTAGATTGTAGATCTGTGATCTTTATTCTGTAGATCAATAAGGTTGAGACTAGATTGTAGATCTGTGATCTTTATTCTGTAGATCAATAAGGTTGAGACTAGACTGTAGATCTGTGATCTTTATTCTGTAGATCAATAAGGTTGAGACTAGATTGTAGATCTGTGATCTTTATTCTGTAGATAAATAAGGTTGAGACTAGATTGTAGATCTGTGATCTTTATTCTGTAGATCAATAAGGTTGAGACTAGACTGTAGATCTGTGATCTTTATTCTGTAGATCAATAAGGTTGAGACTAGACTGTAGATCTGTGATCTTTATTCAATAGATCAATACGGTTGAGACTAGACTGTAGATCTGTGATCATTATTCTGTAGATCAATAAGGTTGAGACTAGACTGTAGATCTGTGATCTTTATTCTGTAGATAAATAAGGTTGAGACTAGACTGTAGATCTGTGATCTTTATTCTATAGATCAATAAGGTTGAGACTAGACTGTAGATCTGTGATCTTTATTCTGTAGATCAATAAGGTTGAGACTAGACTGTAGATCTGTGATCTTTATTCTGTAGATCAATAAGGTTGAGACTAGACTGTAGATCTGTGATCTTTATTCTGTAGATCAATAAGGTTGAGACTAGACTGTAGATCTGTGATCTTTATTCTGTAGATCAATAAGGTTGAGACTAGACTGTAGATCTGTGATCTTTATTCTGTAGATCAATAAGGTTGAGACTAGATTGTAGATCTGTGATCTTTATTCTGTAGATCAATAAGGTTGAGACTAGACTGTAGATCTGTGATCTTTATTCTGTAGATCAATAAGGTTGAGACTAGATTGTAGATCTGTGATCTTTATTCTGTAGATAAATAAGGTTGAGACTAGATTGTAGATCTGTGATCTTTATTCTGTAGATCAATAAGGTTGAGACTAGATTGTAGATCTGTGATCTTTATTCTGTAGATCAATAAGGTTGAGACTAGACTGTAGATCTGTGATCTTTATTCTGTAGATCAATAAGGTTGAGACTAGATTGTAGATCTGTGATCTTTATTCTGTAGATAAATAAGGTTGAGACTAGATTGTAGATCTGTGATCTTTATTCTGTAGATCAATAAGGTTGAGACTAGATTGTAGATCTGTGATCTTTATTCTGTAGATCAATAAGGTTGAGACTAGACTGTAGATCTGTGATCTTTATTCTGTAGATCAATAAGGTTGAGACTAGATTGTAGATCTGTGATCTTTATTCTGTAGATCAATAAGGTTGAGACTAGATTGTAGATCTGTGATCTTTATTCTGTAGATCAATAAGGTTGAGACTAGACTGTAGATCTGTGATCTTTATTCTGTAGATCAATAAGGTTGAGACTAGATTGTAGATCTGTGATCTTTATTCTGTAGATCAATAAGGTTGAGACTAGACTGTAGATCTGTGATCTTCATTCTGTAGATAAATAAGGTTGAGACTAGACTGTAGATCTGTGATCTTCATTCTGTAGATAAATAAGGTTGAGACTAGACTGTAGATCTGTGATCTTTATTCTGTAGATAAATAAGGTTGAGACTAGACTGTAGATCTGTGATCTTTATTCTGTAGATCAATAAGGTTGAGACTAGACTGTAGATCTGTGATCTTTATTCTGTAGATAAATAAGGTTGAGACTAGACTGTAGATCTGTGATCCCTATTCCATAGACGAGTAAGGGTCAGATGGATAGGTATGTATCACCGCATACTTTCACCACTTCATGCTATAGCTAGCTAACACCAATGCTAACCGGTAAACGATGCAATGAATTAAATTAAATAGTCTGAATACATTAGGTAAATAGTATTCAAATAAATTGCATGCACTTACTTGGGTACACCGAATAAAGTGTTAAAGTTTCCGTCAATAAATAGGCTAAGTACACTAATGAACAGGCATTCCAAGTCGCAGAAATGATGCCTTAAAAAATATTAGTAAGTTTAATTATTTGTAAGAGGTATTTATATTTCGAACCTTCTGTATGAAAATATAACTACTATGACAATTTGTAAGAATATTACAAGTCAACAGTGTACCTATATCACTAACAGTGTACCTATATCACTAACAGTGTACCTATATCACTAACAGTGTAGCTATATCACTAACAGTGTACCTATATCACTAACAGTGTACCTATATTACAGTGTACCTATTGGTGTACCCATGCCTTTAAATAATAATTGTATAAATGAGTAGCAAATAATGGAGAAATTATTCTTCGATTTCTACCTTTGGCTTGCATTTAAATATACTACCTTAGTGGCTGTGAGATCTTACAGTCTGCATATTAATGACCATTAACATGCGAACATTACTTAGAAAATAAATTGGTGAATAAATAAAGCTTTTTTTAAGAGAGGTAAATATTTAAGGTAATTTTCAATTAAATACTCTGTAGAATTGAAAACATTTCTAAAGTTAATTTAAATATCGACAATAAGAAGTTAAAGTAACTCTAAAATATTTAGATTGCAAATCTCCTTCAGTTAATTGCAAGTGACTTGAGTACATCCACATGGCACAGGCACACTAAAACAGAGATAACAACGGCACACAGTGTAAACCAACAGTAGAGAGTAAACCAACAGTGGAGTGTAAACCAACAGTAGAGTGTAAACCAACAGTAGAGTGTAAACCAACAGTAGAGTGTAAATCAACAGTAGAGTGTAAACCAACAGTAGAGTGTAAACCAACAGTAGAGTGTAAACCAACAGTAGAGTGTAAACCAACAGTAGAGTGTAAACCAACAGTAGAGCGTAAACCAACAGTAGAGTGTAAACCAACAGTAGAGTGTAAACCAACAGTAGAGTGTAAACCAACAGTAGAGCGTAAACCAACAGTAGAGTGTAAACCAACAGTAGAGTGTAAATCAACAGTAGAGTGTAAACCAACAGTAGAGTGTAAATCAACAGTAGAGTGTAAACCAACAGTAGAGTGTTCATAACAATAAAATGTTCACAACAGTAGAGTGTACACAACAGTAGAGTGTAAACCAACAGTAGAGTGTAAACCAACAGTAGAGTGTAAACCAACAGTAGAGTGTAAACCAACAGTGGAGTGTAAACCAACAGTAGAGTGTAAACCAACAGTAGAGTGTAAACCAACAGTAGAGTGTAAACCAACAGTAGAGTGTAAACCAACAGTAGAGTGTAAACCAACAGTAGAGTGTAAACCAACAGTAGAGTGTTCATAACAATAAAATGTTCACAACAGTAGAGTGTACACAACAGTAGAGTGTAAACCAACAGTAGAGTGTAAACCAACAGTAGAGTGTAAACCAACAGTAGAGTGTAAACCAACAGTAGAGTGTAAACCAACAGTAGAGTGTAAATCAACAGTAGAGTGTAAACCAACAGTAGAGTGTTCATAACAATAAAATGTTCACAACAGTAGAGTGTACACAACAGTAGAGTGTAAACCAACAGTAGAGTGTAAACTAACAGTAGAGTGTAAACCAACAGTAGAGTGTTCATAACAATAAAATGTTCACAAAAGTAGAGTGTACACAACAGTAGAGTGTAAACCAACAGTAGAGTGTAAACCAACAGTAGAGTGTTCATAACAATAAAGTGTTCACAACAGTAGTGTTCACAACAGTAGAGTGTTCACAAGAGTGCACTGTACCCGCTGTAACATGATACTTGTCGTTTCGTCTGTCTGTCAATCAGTGCATTGCTATTTATTTAGGTATGGACCATGGCTGCATTGCTCAGAGGGCAGATCTGACCAAAAGGTTAACGATCTGTTGTGAAATGCACGCGGAATAATACATGTTAAAGCAGATACTCATTCAATATGTATGTGAGCTGACATCAAAGATATCAAATCAGGAAGAATAGTATGCACACCAGTGTGATATTGGAAGATTTCATGAATAATTTAGATAACACATCTGAAATGTACAAATATTGAAAATAAACCAAACATCATTAGTTTCACAATAACCTAGCATAATATTCACTGGGTGTTAATTGCAATGGAATAACTAAAAAGGAGTGAGTTTACCAGTACATAGCAATGGAATAGCTACAAAGGAGTGAGTTTACCAGTACATAGCAATGGAATAGCTACAAAGGAGTGAGTTTACCAGTACATAGCAATGAAATAGCTACAAAGGAGTGAGTTTACCAGTACATGGCAATGGAATAACTACAAAGGAGTGAGTTTACCAGTACATAGCAATGGAAATAGCTACAAAGGAGTGAGTTTACCAGTACATAGCAATGGAATAGCTACAAAGGAGTGAGTTTACCAGTACATGGCAATGGAATAACTACAAAGGAGTGAGTTTACCAGTACATAGCAATGGAATAGCTACAAAGGAGTGAGTTTACCAGTACATAGCAATGGAATAGCTACAAAGGAGTGAGTTTACCAGTACATAGCAATGGAATAGCTACAAAGGAGTGAGTTTACCAGTACATAGCAATGGAATAACTACAAAGGAGTGAGTTTACCAGTACATAGCAATGGAATAGCTACAAAGGAGTGAGTTTACCAGTACATAGCAATGGAATAGCTACAAAGGAGTGAGTTTACCAGTACATAGCAATGGAATAGCTACAAAGGAGTGAGTTTACCAGTACATAGAAATGGAATAGCTACAAAGGAGTGAGTTTACCAGTACATAGCAATGGAATAGCTACAAAGGAGTGAGTTTACCAGTACATAGCAATGGAATAGCTACAAAGGAGTGAGTTTACCAGTACATAGCAATGAAATAGCTACAAAGGAGTGAGTTTACCAGTACATAGCAATGGAATAGCTACAAAGGAGTGAGTTTACCAGTACATAGCAATGGAATAGCTACAAAGGAGTGAGTTTACCAGTACATGGCAATGGAATAGCTACAAAGGAGTGAGTTTACCAGTACATAGCAATGGAATAGCTACAAAGGAGTGAGTTTACCAGTTCATAGTAATGGAATAGCTACAAAGGAGTGAGTTTACCAGTACATAGCAATGGAATA
The DNA here is from genome assembly GCA_947561585.1 of Caprella mutica. Lineage (NCBI taxonomy): Eukaryota > Metazoa > Arthropoda > Malacostraca > Amphipoda > Caprellidae > Caprella > Caprella mutica. The sequence goes on along the minus strand of CANNZV010000808.1, from coordinate 25,662 downwards.
GCTACAAAGGAGTGAGTTTACCAGTACATAGCAATGGAATAACTACAAAGGAGTGAGTTTACCAGTACATAGCAATGGAATAGCTACAAAGGAGTGAGTTTACCAGTACATAGCAATGGAATAGCTACAAAGGAGTGAATTTACCAGTACTTAGCAATGGAATAGCTACAAAGGAGTGAGTTTACCAGTACATAGCAATGGAATAGCTACAAAGGAGTGAGTTTACCAGTACATAGCAATGGAATAGCTACAAAGGAGTGAGTTTACCAGTACATAGCAATGGAATAGCTACAAAGGAGTGAATTTACCAGTACATAGCAATGGAATAGCTACAAAGGAGTGAGTTTACCAGTACATAGCAATGGAATAGCTACAAAGGAGTGAGTTTACCAGTACATAGCAATGGAATAGCTACAAAGGAGTGAGTTTACCAGTACATAGCAATGGAATAACTACAAAGGAGTGAGTTTACCAGTACATAGCAATGGAATAGCTACAAAGGAGTGAGTTTACCAGTACATAGCAATGGAATAGCTACAAAGGAGTGAGTTTACCAGTACATAGCAATGGAATAGCTACAAAGGAGTGAGTTTACCAGTACATAGCAATGAAATAGCTACAAAGGAGTGAGTTTACCAGTACATGGCAATGGAATAGCTACAAAGGAGTGAGTTTACCAGTACATAGCAATGGAATAGCTACAAAGGAGTGAGTTTACCAGTACATGGCAATGGAATAACTACAAAGGAGTGAGTTTACCAGTACATGGCAATGGAATAACTACAAAGGAGTGAGGTTACCAGTACATAGAAATGGAATAGCTACAAAGGAGTGAGTTTACCAGTACATGGCAATGGAATAACTACAAAGGAGTGAGTTTACCAGTACATAGCAATGGAATAGCTACAAAGGAGTGAGTTTACCAGTACATAGCAATGGAATAGCTACAAAGGAGTGAGTTTACCAGTACATAGCAATGGAATAGCTACAAAGGAGTGAGTTTACCAGTACATGGCAATGGAAAAACTACAAAGGAGTGAGTTTACCAGTACATAGCAATGGAATAGCTACAAAGGAGTGAGTTTACCAGTACATGGCAATGGAATAGCTACAAAAGAGTGAGTTTACCAGTACATAGCAATGGAATAGCTACAAAGGAGTGAGTTTACCAGTACATAGCAATGGAATAGCTACAAAGGAGTGAGTTTACCAGTACATGGCAATGGAATAACTACAAAGGAGTGAGTTTACCAGTACATAGCAATGGAATAGCTACAAAGGAGTGAGTTTACCAGTACATAGCAATGGAATAGCTACAAAAGAGTGAGTTTACCAGTACATAGGTAGCAATGGAATAACTACAAAGGAGTGAGTTTACCAGTACATAGCAATGGAATAGCTACAAAGGAGTGAGTTTACCAGTACATGGCAATGGAATAACTACAAAGGAGTGAGTTTACCAGTACATAGCAATGGAATAGCTACAAAGGAGTGAGTTTACCAGTACATAGGTAGCAATGGAATAACTACAAAGGAGTGAGTTTACCAGTACATAGCAATGGAATAGCTACAAAGGAGTGAGTTTACCAGTACATGGCAATGGAATAACTACAAAGGAGTGAGTTTACCAGTACATGGCAATGGAATAACTACAAAGGAGTGAGTTTACCAGTACATAGCAATGGAATAGCTACAAAGGAGTGAGATCATAGCAATTAGAGTGACGATACAAGTGTGATTTAACATCATGACATTGACTGCATAATTACAACACATTAGCATGATAAAGAGTAGCTACCTAATAGTTTAGTTGTTTACTTTGCATGCATTTAGTAAACAGTAACTATTCATGGTTAACAGGTAGTGACTTATGTACCATAGTTAATGTAACTACTTTGACTCATGTACCATGTAGTCGCTATCTCTTCAATTTACAAGTTATTACCATACCATCAATATGAGCCAAAAGGTGTTTTATAATTTACATATATATTATGTGTTTTATATAGGAAGTTTTTTTTACAAAATATTTAAATGAAGGGTGAATATTATTTAGTCATAATAATATAATTGCCAATGTGAAAATTATTTTAAAATCATGGTAATACGTTCGAAAAGTATGACGACAGAACCAATATAGACATTAACGATAAATAGACAACGATTAGATGAATAATTATCGTATAGTGTATGATACTATTAATCGTACCACTCACTACTATGTTCATTTCAATAGTATTATGTAATATTTTGAAATCCAATAAAGAGTTTGGACTGAATTCCATTTATAAAATGAGTAAAAAGATTCCATTTGGCAAGTTATTAGCAAAGGCAGAAATCAATCAGAGTAAACATGAAGCAATTATCGTTCACTGGAGAAAACATGCAGTGTAACTTTGAATAGGAAATAGAAAAGGGTGTGAGCAATCGTAATACTTCAAAACAGAACTAATTATTTTGAGGGTTAGATTTTAGTAGCAAAGTTGTAACAAGAAACATTGCTACATGACTTCTGTGTTTGGAAGCAATGATATCATTGCCAGTTAGCTTCAATATCTTCATAGTGTAGAGTAAAAAAGGTAAAGAATAACAATTCACCATTCTGGAGAGCTGTTAGCTAGAGTTTATGCAGTACAGACATCACTAGGGTAGAACTGTTGCAATGGCAATGTTAGACGGAGAAACGTGATTAGAAATGCAGGGTAAATAGAGGACAAAACAGGACAAATAGACTTTGTAAAGAGAAACCTAACAGCTAGCTAAACAGCAGTTACGGCATGGACTTACACCACTAACGGCATGGACTTACAGAGTACTTTACTGATAGCTGCTCATGGAATAATTATTAAGTAAATTACACTCTGACATGCTTATATTACCAAAGTTTTTAGATACACCCGTGAGATGCCCCTCGTGTGGCTAGATACTCATTTGAGTGAGTAACTCTGGGTAGTGACAGTAGGGGACTACCACGCGGTACAATAGAGGTCAAGGATAGCCTAACGTAGGCCCTATGTGCTCTCTGATGGTAACATAGGCACTATGGTGCTCTCTGATGGAAACATAGGCACTATGATGCTCTCTGATGGAAACCAAGGCACTATGGTGCTCTCTGATGGAAACATAGACACTATGGTGCTCTCTGATGGAAACACAGGCACTATGGTGCTCTCTGATGGAAACATAGGCACTATGGTGCTCTCTGATGGAAACATAGGCACTATGGTGCTCTCTGATGGAAACATAGGCACTATGGTGCTCTCTGATGGAAACATAGGCACTATGGTGCTCTCTGATGGAAACATAGGCACTATGGTGCTCTCTGATGGAAACATAGGCACTTTGGTGCTCTCTGATGGAAACATAGACACTATGGTGCTCTCTGATGGAAACATAGGCACTATGGTGCTCTCTGATGGAAACATAGGCACTATGGTGCTCTCTGATGGAAACATAGGCACTATGGTGCTCTCTGATGGAAACATAGGCACTTTGGTGCTCTCTGATGGAAACATAGACACTATGGTGCTCTCTGATGGAAACATAGGCACTATGGTGCTCTCTGATGGAAACATAGGCACTATGGTGCTCTCTGATGGAAACATAGGCACTATGGTGCTCTCTGATGGAAACATAGGCACTATGGTGCTCTCTGATGGAAACATAGGCACTATGGTGCTCTCTGATGGAAACATAGGCACTTTGGTGCTCTCTGATGGAAACATAGACACTATGGTGCTCTCTGATGGAAACATAGGCACTATGGTGCTCTCTGATGGAAACATAGGCACTATGGTGCTCTCTGATGGTAATATAGGCACTATGGTGCTCTCTGATGGTAACGTAAGCACTATGGTGCTCTCTGATGGAAACATAGGCACTATGGTGCTCTCTGATGGAAACATAGGCACTATGGTGCTCTCTGATGGAAACATAGGCACTATGGTGCTCTCTGATGGTAATATAGGCACTATGGTGCTCTCTGATGGAAACATAGGCACTATGGTGCTCTCTGATGGAAACATAGGCACTATGGTGCTCTCTGATGGAAACATAGGCACTATGGTGCTCTCTGTTTGCGTCATAGTGTACAATACTGAATGAAATTAACTCAGATATACATCAAGTCAAGTTTGGTGTTCCACAAGGTAGTGTACTAGGCTCACTATTATTTGTCCTATTTATCAATGATTTTCCTAATTTCTCACCCAATTTTAGATTCAATCTATTCACTGATGATGCGACTGCTTTGTGCAGTAATCCTCGTGATAAAGTTAACCAAACTCATATTCGAATGAATAATAACTTGAAATTAAATTCCGAGTTACTCTCAGGGAACAGGAATTGCTTGAATACTACATAAACAAGATATATTATATTTTCACACAGGGGAAATATAAATGTAACATCAATAGATATGCCAGGCAGTCCATCAATAGAGTAAGTTTCAGTTACAAAGTACCTATGAGTAACCATTGATAGAAATCTCACAATATCTCACCATATAAGCATTCTATCTAGTAAAAATTCTAAGTCAATTGGTATAGCTACTTTATAAGATTAATGATATTAATCCCTTTAATGTTCTAAAATTGCTGTACTTTCTTTTTCATCCATTCCTTCATCACTGTGTGCTTGTTTGAGGTGATACAGCACAATATTTTAGAGGATTTAGATCCTCTAAAATAAATTTAGATTTATTACAGAAAAGAGCCATCAGGTGCATAACTATAAATAGCGCCTATTTGGCCAGTATCGCCCTTAATTGTTCACTGAAATGAATATTATGAATATTGAAGGGTTTTTTAAACTCTCTCTAGGACAAAACATATTTTAGACTGTTACAACCCTGCATTTGATCCAGATATTTACACATAACGATATTATTAGTAACACACATCAGCAATAGCCACTATACTCGATATGCCGACAATATAGTTTTCCCTCGTTTAAAATGCGAAAAATATAGTGTATCATTAGTAAATAAAGAATGAAAATTAAGGAATGAATTGGGAGATCACATTAAAATTGTTAATCACTAGACATTTTTGGAAACAAATTTAATAAAATTATTGTTTATCTAAGCTGTAACTGCCACACAATTTGATAATTACTTCACTTTTCACCTCATTGTCAACTTTTATCTTTTTAATAAATAACTTTCCATAGAAAACCCTTATAGTCAAAGACTATCCCTGGTCTCGATAGTGAATTCAATATCTTAACTATTGCTGTGTTGCTGTCAATGTACCATTTATAATGTGGAAGAGAATAGAGGCAAGAATTTATACTCCAAATGTAAGGGCACTGTGGTGATGTCTGATACTCTCATTTTAACGATAAATAATATGGGTGATTTTATTGTATGCAATTTCTATTAGTAGTGTAACTACAACTCTAACTATGCAGTTACACGCAGTTACAACTGACTGTGCAGTTACACGCAGTTACAACTGAATGTGCAGTTACACGCAGTTACGACTGACTGTGCAGTTCCACGCAGTTACAACTGACTGTGCAGTTCCACGCAGTTACAATCGACTGTGCAGTTCCACGCAGTTACAACTGACTGTGCATTTATAAGTGACTGTCAAATAGTACTACACCTGCACAGTCATCAGCAGTAGTTGTCGTACAGTCACTCTTGGCGTAGCAATGACAGAGGCACTCAGTTGACTTGTGTGGCAGTTAAAGCAGCAAAAACAATAGACAAACACGAAGACTTGCTATGACAAATGAGAAAGTGTGAGTGGCTATGGAGCAGAGACGCCTAGCTACGCCTATGGGGCAACGGGGACAACTAATGGGACACCTATGGGACAACTACAGGGACACCAGGGCGACTAGAGTAATAGACAACTAGAGGGACAATGGGACAAAAACCACCAGGTTTGGTTTTGAATATTGCTCTTGATAAGCCTCTGAAGGTCAGAGAATTAGCATATAGAACTGTAATTATTTTGACCTACAACTAAGGGACAACGGAGAGAATTATGGGAACCATAAAGGAGTACAAGGGCAATGGGGCAATCTCCACAAATGGGACTAAGTATAGACATGCATGTAATCACCATATGGACAATGAGATGAATGCAATAACATGAACTACACATCACACCTACAATTATTGTGTCACAAACACGCTCTGGAGTCACATTTACACCAATGTTATTGTATCAAATAGAGCTAGGGGTGTGCTCTGCAATATTTGCTGTGGTACTGATAAGTATAAAATGGTACTATCTACAGTACTCTCTACGCATTGAAACTAAAAAGTTGATTGCATACAAAATAGAATTATGTCCCGCGCCATTTGCCGATTTGCACAATCTCGAGAAATCAATGCACGTTTTAAAACCCCTCTAACTTTCAAAAAAGCGAGCGTACGTTAATACCTTCATTTTATTTATTATGAAATCGATTACTAAAATGTGTGTGTATCGTGGTGTAATCCCCCTGCCAGGTTATTAAACAATCATGAACTGTGCATTACAACAAACTAGCGGATTCAGCGAATTACATAACGGCCATTTATGCTGGGAGTTTTAAAGTAATCTTTATATATTTATATATAAATGAGTATTATTAGGAAACACTTAACATAAATGGCTGTTATTGTATCCGCTAGTTTGTTGTACTGCACATTTCATAATTGTTTAATGACCTGGCACTGGGGGGGGGGGGGGGTTCGGGAGTCTTTCCACACATTAGTATACGATTTCATAATAAATAAAATGAAGGTATTAATGCACGCAAAGCATTACGGGGTTAAAGAGTTTTAAAACGCGCAACGCATTCTCGAGATGCAGTTATGATGATACATATAACCTTCCTGTCTTTAGATCACTGTACATCACAGTCTTGCAATCTCTATGTAACTATGTCAGATCTGTATGACATGACACTTAGACAATTATTCCAGTTCACCAGAGATAGTGTGGTCCTTCATTAATTGATAGAGTGATCTAATAAATTACCTTTGGTAGATATAATATCATCCATAATTTATAGTGGCTTTTTATTAACAGAGCACATCTACCTGTGAATGCAAGATATGAATGAAGTGTAATAGTATAACAACTACAGTGTCTCCTCTCTCAACTACAGTGTCTCCTCTCTCAACTACAGTGTCTCCTCTCTCAACTACAGTGTCTCCTCTCTCAACTACAGTGTCTCCTCTCTCAACTACAGTGTCTCCTCTCTCAACTACAGTGTCTCCTCTCTCAACTACAGTGGCTCCTTTCTCAAGTACAGTGGCTCCTCTACTATGGCTCCTTTACTATGGCTGGCATTACCTAGGCGGTATATCGTAATCCCTAGTAATTAGTTAGTTTGTTATTGTGATGGCGCATAGCTTTGTTTTGAGGCTGAGAGAGAGATAGAGATTAGGGCACAGTACGTTAGTGATGTACTGGGTCATACCTACCCTTACTAACATAACTGTCAAAAAAATACAATGGGTGTCAACTATTAAAAGACAGTACAATCGAAGTGAACATATTGGGATAAAGTGACACAAGATGGTGTGCACAGTACACAGTTATTTAGAAAGAAGAGCATGTAGTGTAGAGTGGCAACTGTTTACGCCAGTGGAGATAGTTTGCACACAATATTGAGTCTTAGAGAGGCACATTCTTGCAACCATTTGCCCTCTTTTGTTTACAGGAGAAACACCCACAGACTGCGCGCAGAAAATGACTGACGTGACTGAACACTGACTGAGGTGACTGAACTGACTGAACACTGACTGACGTGACTGAACACTGACTGACGTGACTGAACACTGACTAAGGTGACTGAACACTGACTAAGGTGACTGAACACTGACTGAGGTGACTGAACACCGACTGAGGTGACTGAACACCGACTGAGGTGACTGAACACTGACTGACGTGACTGAACACTGACTAAGGTGACTGGACACTGACTAAGGTGACTGAACACTGACTGAGGTGACTGAACACTGACTGACGTAACTGAACACTGACTAAAACTTGTGACGTGACTGAAAATGACTAAAACTGACTGACGTGACTTAAACAGATTAACGTGAATGAGGTAATGAATGAAACTGACTGATGTGACTGAAACTGACAGAACACTGACTGAAACTGACTGACGTGACTGAATGACTGAAACTGACTGACGTGACTGCAATTGACTGATGTAACTGAAACTGACTGCACGTGACTGAAACTGACTGAGGAAATGACTCAAACTGACTGGCACGCTGAAAAATGACTGGCATGACTTAAAATATTCTTGCAAGGAAATGGAAAAAATATGGCGTATTTCAAAAAAAATTATGATGAGGTTAAACGTCTGCTTCGGAACCAAAAAGCATATTGCTGCCGACAAAAGAAAATCAAATACAAGGGACTGAAAGGAAAGTGACTCCATGAACAAAGTCACCTACCACCGTTAGAGGCAATGCTCATGGATGCAGAAAAGCTAATCCGAGAATACAGTCACTTACCAAGGAAAGGGATGAAAAGGGACTCGCGTATGGAAGAGGAAAATGAAGAGATGATAGTAAATGAAGCCTACCTAACTCAAAATCTAAGACCTCGTAATTGAAAAGCATAACCCTAGCGCTATCCTCTAAAACTGCAAGTTGCATTAAAAAAATTATATACATTGTAAAAATGGTAAAAATTGTAAAGGTGGTAAAAATTATAAACATGGTAAATATTTTACATAAGATAAAAATTTCAAACATGGTAAAAATGCTAAACATGATAAAATGGTAAAAGTAGTAAACATAGAAAAAAAAGATAAACAGTTGTGAATAACAAGATGCGAATAAAATAACAAGATTATAATAAATCCGAACAAAACATCACCTTCCGCAATTAATTAGGTAGGTTAATGTGAAGATTCCTGAAGATATTATAAAACAGGTTAACATTACACAGTAATTACTGGGAGAAAAGAGACACAAACCACTTGCCCTAAATGTTTCTGTCACCAGATGGGTTTAGGTACCCGATGGTGAGACTAGCAGCCGAGTACAGGCCCATCTATCCATTCCTCACTATGAATTGTGACAATGTGATGTAGCTAAAGTATACGGCATGAAAAGCTATCGATTGTAGGGTAAGTTCCGAATTATCGTACGGTTACATATTTTGGTTCATTTAAAGGTCCCCTCCAAGCAAATTTTTTTATTGCTTTAATCAATGAGGCTAATGTTTCTTATCATTTTTCTGCAAACCGCATCAATTTTGATAGCATATTTGTAATTTTATATGCTTATAGATTTTTATAATCAAAACTTTACAATACATATTTTACTTCCGATTTCAGTCTGAAGAGAAAGAATGTACACCATTTGTTTTGTCGGTGAATCGCACCATGATATATCTAACTAATATGTTTTATTTATACCTCAGAACGAAGGTTTCGAGACTGAATTTTCCGCTCAAATCTCATGTCAAAACATGTCAAAATTACTAATGTTATGTATCATTTTACAACGGTTAATGATGTTATTCGCTTTTAGTAAATACTGTACACATTTTAGCATTCATAGTTTCAACTTTTTCTAGTATTGTATTTCAATAAAAATCATTATAAAACGAGACTGAATTTTCCGACCACTCTCGGAGTTTAAGAAGAGCCCTAATTTATATATAGGTACAGAGCAACAGGGACAGTAGAGACAAACGACAATCTTAGTATAACTATGTATAACTATTAGGAACGACTCCTCTATATAATTAGCTAAGCACTACACATCTAATAACTTATTTAGGCTTGCCTTAGCTACTTAATTGTCTCTAAAAGGTTTTATGAGTTAGATCGAAGGGTGAAACAGTCACGCTTTATTTACAGTCAAGGAAGTGTATCCAAATGATCTTGTTAAGTTTACAAATTTTATATTTACAAAAAATAAATGTTAATAATTGTAATGCTTGTAAATATTTTATAATTGGTCTGGGTACACGATGACTTTTATTTTAAATTTGAAAATAACATAAAAAAAGAAAACTGTGATTTGAGAAATTAACATCACGTGGAGACTTTTCTTTGTTAGTACTTGACTGTTGAAACATGTTGAGAAACTCTCGAGATTGTGCTAGGAAAATCTAAAGGTATGAGGTGACGTTTGACAAGAAGAAGAACAAACACAATAAAGAGTGATGTTTGGATATTAACGAATAACTTTGTAACTGTTTTTGGGCAGAGAAAGGACACTGGGGTGAATTGACCTATAGGTTAAGATAATATATTTAACGATTTAACACACATCAATGAAGTTAGAGACCAAATGAAATTTGAGAGTTAATAAGGTAAGCAATTTATGAAAGAGGTGGAGATTGAGGAAGGGAGAGGGGAAAATTATAAACGCAAAGAGGCAGCATAATCTTCAAGTTACAGTTTGGTCATTGCCTTTAGTGGTGGTGTGAATTAGTTACTTTAGCAGCAGATGTCCACAAATGGCCTAATGAGAAATATCTCTGGTCCTAACTTGAGTATCGGTATTCCCTCCCCCGTAAAGATTGTAGCAATGTAGACCATGTTTGGTATTATGCATTTCTATATAGTAAGTTGAATTGAATAATTTGTGTAATGGCGTGCATAAATTAGGTCAATAGAGTAATTAATTTATAATAATTTGTTTGTTTCATAATTATTATTAATTTATTTAAAAAATATAAAAATTTATAATAGATAAATTAATATAAAAAAAGATAACCTATTTTCAATAAATAATAATTATAAATGAGTTATTTGTTTTAATTTAGTAAATACAGAGTATGGCATTCGTGAAAGTATTTCTTTAATGAGTGGTTTGTCGCCCATAGGGTTAGAGCCCCATAGGGTTAGAGCCCCATAGGGTTAGAGCCCCATAGGGTTAGAGCCCCATAGGGTTTGAGACCCATAGGGTTAGAGCCCCATAGGGTTTGAGACCCATAGGGTTAGAGCCCCATAGGGTTAGAGACCCATAGGGTTAGAGACCCATAGGGTTAGAGCCCCATAGGGTTAGAGCCCCATAGGGTTTGAGACCCATAGGGTTAGAGCCCCATAGGGTTAGAGCCCCATAGGGTTTGAGACCCATAGGGTTAGAGCCCCATAGGGTTAGAGACCCATAGGGTTAGAGACCCATAGGGTTAGAGCTCCATAGGCAGTGTTCACTGTGTGGTGTATTGTTTCGCTTCACTGGTTGATGTTTAGGGCTGAGTGGTTGTAAACAACCAGGCCTGTGGTTGAGATGCACTCTACCATGCAATTTATAACCACACATTCATATGGTCACCTTCAAATTGGGTATAATTAGAAGATATTATACTAATACAATGGCAAGTAAGGATTATAGAGTCAATTAGTTTATCATTGAGAATTGTATTTAACATACATATATAATTAGCTATTCTCGGTATATTAACAAATAAAAAGAACAGTTTACAAAAGGGATAAAATTGAACATAATTAGGGAATACTATCGATCTAGGTATTCTATTATTGATAATTTGGTATGAATAGCATGCAAATGTTTATTGTAACTATTACAATGGATGAATTAAATCAGTTTATGTTTATATAGTCCAATGTTCTCTCCAATAGAGATTACGGCAATGTCATATTAAAAATAGCTCGTATCTAATTATTCAAAATAGTAACATTCTCACAAGGTCATGCTAAGTGCAATTATTATTCAGCATATAGCCCAATCATGGTAGGTACTTCATTTAAATATTAGTTACCTGTTTCCAATATATACTTCATGGGGAAGTTCCGAGTTACCGAATATACGGCCCACATTTACAACTATAAAATTAAAAATATATTAATAATATTATTAAAAGAACGATCATTTTTTCTTATATCATCGAAAATGCGGAACCGTTCGATAACTCGGAACTTACCCTTTATGCGATAGAATAGTGAGTTTAGCCGTAAGTACGATTTCCGACTCTCTACTGAAATATTACGCAATGGTATCGGTAAGTCTTTGACCCACATACAGGTGAACTGATGTACTGAGGGTATAGGGAAGAGAATGAGTACACTCTGCTAATTTGAAGATAAATGAGCACGCCATAAACTTTGTGTTAATTGTGAGATAAACCACCATTGAATAGTCATAGATGATACTTTACTCTCGAGTATAGTAACCAATAGGATATAAACTATCGGCGGTAATAATTTGCTGACTGGGTATAGTGTCAGAGGGAAATTACCTTTGGAACCACCCCTGATAAAACAGGCAAATCCCCCCCCCCCCTGAGCAAAGCATTTAACCCCATAAAACAGGGAAATCCCCCCCCCCCTGAGCAATGCACTTACCCCATAAAACAGGGAAATCCCCCCCCCCCCTGAGCAATGCACTTAACCCCATAAAACAGGGAAATCCCCCCTCCCCCCTGAGCAACGCATTTAACCCCATAAAACAGGCATCACAGTAATAATCATGATAGTACTTTATACCGCTGTCTAATGATTCTAATTGTGTTTGTGTCTCGTACGTACGTTACAAAATTTAGAAAATATTCTTTGACTAAATAAAAAATAAAAATTATTCATATGTAAAAATAAAATAGAAAACTTCAGTAGACTAATTTTTGTAAGTTTGACAAAGTTTAGGGGTTCAAAAGGGGTTCAGACGATAGGACTTTTAACTTCAATTGGTTAACTATGAAACGACAGTGCGAGATGTTCAAAATCAACTGAAAGAGAAACAATTCTATCGAAAAATAAAATAACGCAATAAAATATATTCACTGAGGTTATAGTTATATTGAAAGTGTTATAGTAGCTACAGGTTATAGTTATATTGAAAGTGTTATAGTAGCTACATGTTATAGTTATATTGATAGTGTTATAGTAGCAATATGTTATAGTTATATTGATAGTGTTATAGTGGCTATATGTTATAGTTATATTGATAGTGTTATAGTGGCTATATGTTATAGTTTCTATAATCAACTATAATAGATACGGTTATCCACTGGCTACAATTATTATCATAAACCTAATTATTTAGTAATTAATATTCGTTGCTCTCTCTGCAATTTTATAATTAATATTCAACTTTAAAGTTAGAAAAATAGACGATTTTTTGAAATTTCAATTCATACTTCAACCTTTTTTTCAAATTAGATCGTTTGTAATTTAATTGACAATATTACAAACCATCAATAACATCGATATGAATATATAACAATTTATTTACTATACCTGACTCCACGCACTAATTGCTAGTAATTTAATAAATGATTATAATAAAAATAATTATCCTTCAACTATGTAATAATGTACTAATAAATCATTAGCATTAATTAATGTTTTAGAGAAGCATCTTCCCATTACCACATTCTTCTTATTTACTCACAAGATATGTAATGTCATCATTTAATGTCATCACGACATTTGAAATCTACTAAAGCAACTCACCACTTATTGCCTTAGTGATGACATTTTGCAGGACTATCCATTGTAATTATCCTTATTCTATTAGTAAAATAATTGATCACATTATCAATTGGGGTAGTTCTGAATTATCGGTCAGTTGCATATCTTCGGTCATATAAAGAAAACAATATAGTAATATTTATTTCACTAGGATTGGTTGAGTAAAAACAACCAACCCGGGTTGTTTGTTTTTACTCAACCAATCCTAGTGAAATTATTATAATACACGTTTTTTCTTATATGACCGAAGATGTGAAACTGACCGATAATTCGGAACTTACCCCTGACATTACTATAATTTATTACTAAGATTTAATTAGCAATTGATTATTTTTCAAATTACAAAATATGTCAGCAAGTAAAATTCTTATAAATTTATACACTAAAATACCTTCATATTTCTATCATGAATTTCTTTATCAAATTCATTTGCCATTTATCTTAAATAGTTTAAATAGATATAAATGTGTGTGCGAATAAGATGAACATAAATATATAACTAACATAGTCAGCAATATAAAATAATGTATACAGAATGAATAGATTCTCGAAAAACATAACTATAAATTAAATGTGTAAAAAATGAATTCATTAAAAACAATAGCAATCATTTTCATATCAAATTATAAGTTAGTCAATCATAATTATACGTAATTAACTAATTAAATCTATAAAAACTTAAATTAACAATGCATTCATCATCAGAAACTGCAGCAAAACAAACCACTTTCATTTTAACAAAAATGCTAATAGAAGGAAATGATAGGCTTTAATAACAGATAAATAACAACTAATTCAAACGATACCATATCATTGAGGAGAATAAACTTACATTTCTGCATAAATTACCTAAATTTGTAGCTACAAAAGCTAATTATCGCGACAAAAAAAGGCAATTAAAAAAGTAGGCAGAGTGGTACCTAATACATTGGGTACAATTTATTAGTTAGGGTTAGTTACGAATTAACGGTCAGTTCCACATCTTCGGTCATATAAAAAATCGATAAAATAATTTTAATTAGTAATAATTATTATACAATTTTTTCTTACATGACCGAAGATGTGAAACTGACCGATAATTAGTAACTTAGCCTATAATTTTTCTATTGTAACTAGGAGGTAAAAAGCCCAAATCGGGGGCTATTTAGTCCAATTATCCAGAGGTAAACACACCAATAAAATATATAACTCATTTCTCAGGGAGACTAACTAGACCTCGAATGCCCCGAGAGATGAGGGCAAAAAATGATTGACCGACGCGAGGGCCACCTTAGAGCCACTAAATCAGAGAGAGCGTCACCACATCACTGCACAGGGGTCACAGGCACACTGAGGGGTTAATAAACCATGCACCTTTATACCTATCAACTATAATAATAGTAATAAAGTAATTCCACAGCTATATTACTATCATAAATTAATTACCACACCACCAGGCAGTATTTATGTGATTAGCACGATAGACCGCACAGCAGGTGGCGCTGTAGTAGTCACTTGGAGTGCCTTAGAGTGACAAAGTAGTGACTCTTAGCGTCCATTGGCTGGTGCTAGCGCAGTGCCAACTCTCATATCAGCTGTGATGCTAAAACAACTCAAAACAACTTCTAGATGCCAAAATATAGATATGGGAAATTACACAGAACACCATGTGGGAGAGTGCAAAGAATAATGTTTAGGTAGTTAAATGCTAGTAGGAATGCAGTGGGAAATAACCAATTAAAATACTATGCACGTAGAATACAAATATTAATGGTAATGTAAAAAACATAATTTGTATTCCAAAGTAAATAATTTGAAAGAAAATTTACTCTCTCTTCATCCTGCAAAAATATTCTACGTAAAATAAATTAAAAGGTTTTACCATGAACATATAATACAGAGGTAAATAAATACGATTTTTTTAGTGAGATCAAATATTTGAAGTTTAGTAAATCATTTATCAGCTGTCTGATTGATATATAAATTATATAATCTTATAAGGGAAATGGAACTATTATAAAATGTAACAACTTTATAATTTAAATCACTGACTAATGGACACAGACACACTGGTAATATTTTGGGGAAATCTAATGCAAGGAGAGAGAGAAAAAAAAATTGGTAAATAAAGATATTCGAATCTTTACAATAGCAGTTCTTTACTATAGCAGTTCTTTACTATAGCAGTTCTTTACTATAGCAGTTCTTAACTATAGCAGTTCTTAACTATAGCAGTTCTTAACAATAGCAGTTCTTTACTATAGCAGTTCTTTACTATAGCAGTTCTTTACTATAGCAGTTCTTTACTATAGCAGTTCTTAACTATAGCAGTTCTTTACTATAGCAGTTCTTTACTATAGCAGTTCTTTACTATAGCAGTTCTTTACTATAGCAGTTCTTTACTATAGCAGTTCTTTACTATAGCAGTTCTTTACTATAGCATTTCTTTACTATAGCAGTTCTTTACTATAGCATATCTTTAAAATAGCAGTTCTTTACTATAGCATATCTTTACAATAGCAGTTCTTTACTATACCAGTTCTTTACTATAGCAGTTCTTTACTATAGCAGTTCTTTACAATAGCAGTTCTTTACTATAGCAGTTCTTTACTATAGCAGTTCTTTACTATAGCAGTTCTTTACTATAGCAGTTCTTTACTATAGCAGTTCTTTACTATAGCAGTTCTTTACTATAGCAGTTCTTTACAATAGCAGTTCTTTATTATAGCAGTTCTTTACTATAGCAGTTCTTTACTATAGCAGTTCTTTACTATAGCAGTTCTTTACTATAGCAGTTCTTTACTATAGCAGTTCTTTACAATAGCAGTTCTTTACTATAGCAGTTCTTTACTATAGCAGTTCTTTACTATAGCAGTTCTTTACTATAGCAGTTCTTTACTATAGCAGTTCTTTACAATAGCAGTTCTTTACTATAGCAGTTCTTTACTATAGCAGTTTTTAACTATAGCAGTTCTTAACTATAGCAGTTCTTAACTATAGCAGTTCTTTACTATAGCAGTTCTTTACTATAGCAGTTCTTTACTATAGCAGTTCTTTACTATAGCAGTTCTTTACTATAGCAGTTCTTTACTATAGCAGTTCTTTACTATAGCAGTTCTTTACTATAGCAGTTCTTTACTATAGCAGTTCTTTACTATAGCAGTTCTTTACTATAGCAGTTCTTTACAATAGCAGTTCTTTACTATAGCAGTTCTTTACTATAGCAGTTTTTTACTATAGCAGTTCTTTACTATAGCAGTTCTTTACTATAGCAGTTCTTAACTATAGCAGTTCTTTACTATAGCAGTTCTTTACTATAGCAGTTCTTAACTATAGCAGTTCTTTACTATAGCATTTCTTTACAATAGCAGTTCTTTACTATAGCAGTTCTTTACTATAGCAGTTCTTTACTATAGCAGTTCTTTACTATAGCATTTCTTTACAATAGCAGTTCTTTACTATAGCAGTTCTTTACTATAGCAGTTCTTTAATATAGCAGTTCTTTACTATAGCAGTTCTTTACTATAGCAGTTCTTTACTATAGCAGTTCTTTACTATAGCAGTTCTTTACTATAGCAGTTCTTTACTATATCAGTTCTTTACTATAGCAGTTCTTTACTATAGCAGTTCTTTACTATAGCAGTTCTTTACTATAGCAGTTCTTTAAAATAGTGGTTCTTTACTATAGCAGTTCTTTACAATAGCAGTTCTTTATTATAGCAGTTCTTTACTATAGCAGTTCTTTACTATAGCAGTTCTTTACTATAGCAGTTATTTACTATAGCAGTTCTTTACTATAGCAGTTCTTTACTATAGCAGTTCTTTACTATAGCAGTTCTTTACTATAGCAGTTCTTTAATATAGCAGTTCTTTACTATAGCAGTTCTTTACTATAGCAGTTCTTTACTATAGCAGTTCTTTACTATAGCAGTTCTTTACTATAGCAGTTCTTTACTATAGCAGTTCTTTACTATAGCAGTTCTTTACTATAGCAGTTCTTTACTATAGCAGTTCTTTACTATAGCAGTTCTTTACTATAGCAGTTCTTTACTATAGCAGTTCTTTACTATAGCAGTTCTTAACTATAGCAGTTCTTTACTATAGCAGTTCTTTACTATAGCAGTTCTTAACTATAGCAGTTCTTTACTATAGCATTTCTTTACAATAGCAGTTCTTTACTATAGCAGTTCTTTACTATAGCAGTTCTTTACTATAGCAGTTCTTTACTATAGCAGTTCTTTACTATAGCAGTTCTTTACTATAGCATTTCTTTACAATAGCAGTTCTTTACTATAGCAGTTCTTTACTATAGCAGTTCTTTACTATAGCAGTTCTTTACTATAGCAGTTTTTTACTATAGCAGTTCTTTACTATAGCAGTTCTTTACTATAGCAGTTCTTTACTATAGCAGTTCTTTAATATAGCAGTTCTTTACTATAGCAGTTCTTTACTATAGCAGTTCTTTACTATAGCAGTTCTTTAATATAGCAGTTCTTTACTATAGCAGTTCTTTACTATAGCAGTTCTTTACTATAGCAGTTCTTTACTATAGCAGTTCTTTACTATAGCAGTTCTTTACTATAGCAGTTCTTTACTATAGCAGTTCTTTACTATAGCAGTTCTTTACTATAGCAGTTCTTTACTATAGCAGTTCTTTACTATAGCAGTTCTTTACTATAGCAGTTCTTTACTATAGCAGTTCTTTAAAATAGTAGTTCTTTACTATAGCAGTTCTTTACAATAGCAGTTCTTTATTATAGCAGTTTTTTACTATAGCAGTTCTTTACTATAGCAGTTCTTTACTATAGCAGTTCTTTACTATAGCAGTTCTTTACTATAGCAGTTCTTTACTATAGCAATTCTTTACTATAGCAGTTCTTTACTATAGCAGTTCTTTACTATAGCAGTTCTTTACTATAGCAGTTCTTTACTATAGCAGTTCTTTACTATAGCAGTTCTTTACTATAGCAGTTCTTTACTATAGCAGTTCTTTACTATAGCAGTTCTTTACTATAGCAGTTCTTTACTATAGCAGTTCTTTACTATAGCAGTTCTTTACTATAGCAGATCTTTACTATAGCAGATCTTTACTATAGCAGTTCTTTACTATAGCAGTTCTTTACTATAGCAGTTCTTTACTATAGCAGTTCTTTACTATAGCAGATCTTTACTATAGCAGATCTTTACTATAGCAGTTCTTTACTATAGCAGTTCTTTACTATAGCAGTTCTTTACTATAGCAGTTCTTTACTATAGCAGTTCTTTACAATAGCAGTTCTTTACTATAGCAGTTCTTTACAATAGCAGTTCTTTACTATAGCAGTTCTTTACTATAGCAGATCTTTACTATAGCAGTTCTTCACAATAGCAGTTCTTTACTATAGCAGTTCTTTACTATAGCAGTTCTTTACTATAGCAGTTCTTTACTATAGCAGTTCTTTACTATAGCAGTTCTTTACTATAGCAGTTCTTCACTATAGCAGTTCTTTACTGTAGCAGTTCTTTACTATAGCAGTTCTTTACTATAGCAGTTCTTTACTATAGCAGTTCTTTACTATAGCAGTTCTTTACTATAGCAGTTCTTTACTATAGCAGTTCTTTACTATAGCAGTTCTTTACTATAGCAGTTCTTTACTATAGCAGTTCTTTACTATAGCAGTTCTTTACAATAGCAGTTCTTTATTATAGCAGTTCTTTACTATAGCAGTTCTTTACTATAGCAGTTCTTTACTATAGCAGTTCTTTACTATAGCAGTTCTTTACTATAGCAGTTCTTTACAATAGCAGTTCTTTACTATAGCAGTTCTTTACTATAGCAGTTCTTTACTATAGCAGTTCTTTACTATAGCAGTTCTTTACTATAGCAGTTCTTTACAATAGCAGTTCTTTACTATAGCAGTTCTTTACTATAGCAGTTTTTAACTATAGCAGTTCTTAACTATAGCAGTTCTTTACTATAGCAGTTCTTTACTATAGCAGTTTTTTACTATAGCAGTTCTTTACTATAGCAGTTCTTTACTATAGCAGTTCTTAACTATAGCAGTTCTTTACTATAGCATATCTTTACAATAGCAGTTCTTTACTATAGCATATCTTTACAATAGCAGTTCTTTACTATAGCAGTTATTTACTATAGCAGTTCTTTACTATAGCAGTTCTTTACAATAGCAGTTCTTTACTATAGCAGTTCTTTACTATAGCAGTTCTTTACTATAGCAGTTCTTTACTATAGCAGTTCTTTACTATAGCAGTTCTTTACTATAGCAGTTCTTTACAATAGCAGTTCTTTATTATAGCAGTTCTTTACTATAGCAGTTCTTTACTATAGCAGTTCTTTACTATAGCAGTTCTTTACTATAGCAGTTCTTTACTATAGCAGTTCTTTACAATAGCAGTTCTTTACTATAGCAGTTCTTTACTATAGCAGTTCTTTACTATAGCAGTTCTTTACTATAGCAGTTCTTTACTATAGCAGTTCTTTACAATAGCAGTTCTTTACTATAGCAGTTCTTTACTATAGCAGTTTTTAACTATAGCAGTTCTTAACTATAGCAGTTCTTAACTATAGCAGTTCTTTACTATAGCAGTTCTTTACTATAGCAGTTCTTTACTATAGCAGTTCTTTACTATAGCAGTTCTTTACTATAGCAGTTCTTTACTATAGCAGTTCTTTACTATAGCAGTTCTTTACTATAGCAGTTCTTTACTATAGCAGTTCTTTACTATAGCAGTTCTTTACTATAGCAGTTCTTTACTATAGCAGTTCTTTACTATAGCATTTCTTTACAATAGCAGTTCTTTACTATAGCAGTTCTTTACTATAGCAGTTTTTTACTATAGCAGTTCTTTACTATAGCAGTTCTTTACTATAGCAGTTCTTAACTATAGCAGTTCTTTACTATAGCAGTTCTTTACTATAGCAGTTCTTAACTATAGCAGTTCTTTACTATAGCATTTCTTTACAATAGCAGTTCTTTACTATAGCAGTTCTTTACTATAGCAGTTCTTTACTATAGCAGTTCTTTACTATAGCATTTCTTTACAATAGCAGTTCTTTACTATAGCAGTTCTTTACTATAGCAGTTCTTTACTATAGCATTTCTTTACAATAGCAGTTCTTTACTATAGCAGTTCTTTACTATAGCAGTTCTTTAATATAGCAGTTCTTTACTATAGCAGTTCTTTACTATAGCAGTTCTTTACTATAGCAGTTCTTTACTATAGCAGTTCTTTACTATAGCAGTTCTTTACTATATCAGTTCTTTACTATAGCAGTTCTTTACTATAGCAGTTCTTTACTATAGCAGTTCTTTACTATAGCAGTTCTTTAAAATAGTAGTTCTTTACTATAGCAGTTCTTTACAATAGCAGTTCTTTATTATAGCAGTTCTTTACTATAGCAGTTCTTTACTATAGCAGTTCTTTACTATAGCAGTTCTTTACTATAGCAGTTCTTTACTATAGCAGTTCTTTACTATAGCAGTTCTTTACTATAGCAGTTCTTTAATATAGCAGTTCTTTACTATAGCAGTTCTTTACTATAGCAGTTCTTTACTATAGCAGTTCTTTACTATAGCAGTTCTTTACTATAGCAGTTCTTTACTATAGCAGTTCTTTACTATAGCAGTTCTTTACTATAGCAGTTCTTTACTATAGCAGTTCTTTACTATAGCAGTTCTTTACTATAGCAGTTCTTTACTATAGCAGTTCTTAACTATAGCAGTTCTTTACTATAGCAGTTCTTTACTATAGCAGTTCTTAACTATAGCAGTTCTTTACTATAGCATTTCTTTACAATAGCAGTTCTTTACTATAGCAGTTCTTTACTATAGCAGTTCTTTACTATAGCAGTTCTTTACTATAGCAGTTCTTTACTATAGCATTTCTTTACAATAGCAGTTCTTTACTATAGCAGTTCTTTACTATAGCAGTTCTTTACTATAGCAGTTCTTTACTATAGCAGTTCTTTACTATAGCAGTTCTTTACTATAGCAGTTCTTTACTATAGCAGTTCTTTACTATAGCAGTTCTTTAATATAGCAGTTCTTTACTATAGCAGTTCTTTACTATAGCAGTTCTTTACTATAGCAGTTCTTTAATATAGCAGTTCTTTACTATAGCAGTTCTTTACTATAGCAGTTCTTTACTATAGCAGTTCTTTACTATAGCAGTTCTTTACTATAGCAGTTCTTTACTATAGCAGTTCTTTACTATAGCAGTTCTTTACTATAGCAGTTCTTTACTATAGCAGTTCTTTACTATAGCAGTTCTTTAAAATAGTAGTTCTTTACTATAGCAGATCTTTACAATAGCAGTTCCTTATTATAGCAGTTTTTTACTATAGCAGTTCTTTACTATAGCAGTTCTTTACTATAGCAGTTCTTTACTATAGCAGTTCTTTACTATAGCAGTTCTTTACTATAGCAGTTCTTTACTATAGCAGTTCTTTACTATAGCAGTTCTTTACTATAGCAGTTCTTTACAATAGCAGTTCTTTACTATAGCAGTTCTTTACTATAGCAGTTTTTTACTATAGCAGTTCTTTACTATAGCAGTTCTTTACTATAGCAGTTCTTAACTATAGCAGTTCTTTACTATAGCAGTTCTTTACTATAGCAGTTCTTAACTATAGCAGTTCTTTACTATAGCATTTCTTTACAATAGCAGTTCTTTACTATAGCAGTTCTTTACTATAGCAGTTCTTTACTATAGCAGTTCTTTACTATAGCATTTCTTTACAATAGCAGTTCTTTACTATAGCAGTTCTTTACTATAGCAGTTCTTTAATATAGCAGTTCTTTACTATAGCAGTTCTTTACTATAGCAGTTCTTTACTATAGCAGTTCTTTACTATAGCAGTTCTTTACTATAGCAGTTCTTTACTATATCAGTTCTTTACTATAGCAGTTCTTTACTATAGCAGTTCTTTACTATAGCAGTTCTTTACTATAGCAGTTCTTTAAAATAGTAGTTCTTTACTATAGCAGTTCTTTACAATAGCAGTTCTTTATTATAGCAGTTCTTTACTATAGCAGTTCTTTACTATAGCAGTTCTTTACTATAGCAGTTCTTTACTATAGCAGTTTTTTACTATAGCAGTTCTTTACTATAGCAGTTCTTTACTATAGCAGTTCTTTACTATAGCAGTTCTTTAATATAGCAGTTCTTTACTATAGCAGTTCTTTACTATAGCAGTTCTTTACTATAGCAGTTCTTTACTATAGCAGTTCTTTACTATAGCAGTTCTTTACTATAGCAGTTCTTTACTATAGCAGTTCTTTACTATAGCAGTTCTTTACTATAGCAGTTCTTTACTATAGCAGTTCTTTACTATAGCAGTTCTTTACTATAGCAGTTCTTTACTATAGCAGTTCTTAACTATAGCAGTTCTTTACTATAGCAGTTCTTTACTATAGCAGTTCTTAACTATAGCAGTTCTTTACTATAGCATTTCTTTACAATAGCAGTTCTTTACTATAGCAGTTCTTTACTATAGCAGTTCTTTACTATAGCAGTTCTTTACTATAGCAGTTCTTTACTATAGCATTTCTTTACAATAGCAGTTCTTTACTATAGCAGTTCTTTACTATAGCAGTTCTTTACTATAGCAGTTCTTTACTATAGCAGTTCTTTACTATAGCAGTTCTTTACTATAGCAGTTCTTTACTATAGCAGTTCTTTACTATAGCAGTTCTTTAATATAGCAGTTCTTTACTATAGCAGTTCTTTACTATAGCAGTTCTTTACTATAGCAGTTCTTTAATATAGCAGTTCTTTACTATAGCAGTTCTTTACTATAGCAGTTCTTTACTATAGCAGTTCTTTACTATAGCAGTTCTTTACTATAGCAGTTCTTTACTATAGCAGTTCTTTACTATAGCAGTTCTTTACTATAGCAGTTCTTTACTATAGCAGTTCTTTACTATAGCAGTTCTTTACTATAGCAGTTCTTTACTATAGCAGTTCTTTACTATAGCAGTTCTTTAAAATAGTAGTTCTTTACTATAGCAGTTCTTTACAATAGCAGTTCTTTATTATAGCAGTTTTTTACTATAGCAGTTCTTTACTATAGCAGTTCTTTACTATAGCAGTTCTTTACTATAGCAGTTCTTTACTATAGCAGTTCTTTACTATAGCAATTCTTTACTATAGCAGTTCTTTACTATAGCAGTTCTTTACTATAGCAGTTCTTTACTATAGCAGTTCTTTACTATAGCAGTTCTTTACTATAGCAGTTCTTTACTATAGCAGTTCTTTACTATAGCAGTTCTTTACTATAGCAGTTCTTTACTATAGCAGTTCTTTACTATAGCAGTTCTTTACTATAGCAGTTCTTTACTATAGCAGATCTTTACTATAGCAGATCTTTACTATAGCAGTTCTTTACTATAGCAGTTCTTTACTATAGCAGTTCTTTACTATAGCAGTTCTTTACTATAGCAGATCTTTACTATAGCAGATCTTTACTATAGCAGTTCTTTACTATAGCAGTTCTTTACTATAGCAGTTCTTTACTATAGCAGTTCTTTACTATAGCAGTTCTTTACAATAGCAGTTCTTTACTATAGCAGTTCTTTACAATAGCAGTTCTTTACTATAGCAGTTCTTTACTATAGCAGATCTTTACTATAGCAGTTCTTCACAATAGCAGTTCTTTACTATAGCAGTTCTTTACTATAGCAGTTCTTTACTATAGCAGTTCTTTACTATAGCAGTTCTTTACTATAGCAGTTCTTTACTATAGCAGTTCTTCACTATAGCAGTTCTTTACTGTAGCAGTTCTTTACTATAGCAGTTCTTTACTATAGCAGTTCTTTACTATAGCAGTTCTTTACTATAGCAGTTCTTTACTATAGCAGTTCTTTACTATAGCAGTTCTTTACTATAGCAGTTCTTTACTATAGCAGTTCTTTACTATAGCAGTTCTTTACTATAGCAGTTCTTTACAATAGCAGTTCTTTATTATAGCAGTTCTTTACTATAGCAGTTCTTTACTATAGCAGTTCTTTACTATAGCAGTTCTTTACTATAGCAGTTCTTTACTATAGCAGTTCTTTACAATAGCAGTTCTTTACTATAGCAGTTCTTTACTATAGCAGTTCTTTACTATAGCAGTTCTTTACTATAGCAGTTCTTTACTATAGCAGTTCTTTACAATAGCAGTTCTTTACTATAGCAGTTCTTTACTATAGCAGTTTTTAACTATAGCAGTTCTTAACTATAGCAGTTCTTTACTATAGCAGTTCTTTACTATAGCAGTTTTTTACTATAGCAGTTCTTTACTATAGCAGTTCTTTACTATAGCAGTTCTTAACTATAGCAGTTCTTTACTATAGCATATCTTTACAATAGCAGTTCTTTACTATAGCATATCTTTACAATAGCAGTTCTTTACTATAGCAGTTATTTACTATAGCAGTTCTTTACTATAGCAGTTCTTTACAATAGCAGTTCTTTACTATAGCAGTTCTTTACTATAGCAGTTCTTTACTATAGCAGTTCTTTACTATAGCAGTTCTTTACTATAGCAGTTCTTTACTATAGCAGTTCTTTACAATAGCAGTTCTTTATTATAGCAGTTCTTTACTATAGCAGTTCTTTACTATAGCAGTTCTTTACTATAGCAGTTCTTTACTATAGCAGTTCTTTACTATAGCAGTTCTTTACAATAGCAGTTCTTTACTATAGCAGTTCTTTACTATAGCAGTTCTTTACTATAGCAGTTCTTTACTATAGCAGTTCTTTACTATAGCAGTTCTTTACTATAGCAGTTCTTTACTATAGCAGTTTTTAACTATAGCAGTTCTTAACTATAGCAGTTCTTAACTATAGCAGTTCTTTACTATAGCAGTTCTTTACTATAGCAGTTCTTTACTATAGCAGTTCTTTACTATAGCAGTTCTTTACTATAGCAGTTCTTTACTATAGCAGTTCTTTACTATAGCAGTTCTTTACTATAGCAGTTCTTTACTATAGCAGTTCTTTACTATAGCAGTTCTTTACTATAGCAGTTCTTTACTATAGCAGTTCTTTACTATAGCATTTCTTTACAATAGCAGTTCTTTACTATAGCAGTTCTTTACTATAGCAGTTTTTTACTATAGCAGTTCTTTACTATAGCAGTTCTTTACTATAGCAGTTCTTAACTATAGCAGTTCTTTACTATAGCAGTTCTTTACTATAGCAGTTCTTAACTATAGCAGTTCTTTACTATAGCATTTCTTTACAATAGCAGTTCTTTACTATAGCAGTTCTTTACTATAGCAG